>JACVVK020000190.1:1002500-1141685 GCA_018292915.2 Batillaria attramentaria | reverse complement strand
GATTGATGAAAATGTGAAATGTTGATCGGCAAAGGACGACAACCGGTACATTACAAGTGATCAAGTATTACCCTTTTTAACTAACACAGGACGATACATATCAATATTCAGTTGAGGTGTTTCCTTGTGGATGAGCGAGAATGGTCGTTCCCGATAGCCCACACTTATGTAGCATCTAGTGTAACTGAGCTGCCCTCGACTCGTGAACATCGTCCAAGCATAAACCTTGTTGTTTTTGTTTTTTTTTTAAGACAGAGTCTCCCTGGGTATGTGATTGGTAAACTGGCTTTGAAACAGATCTTACTCACGCTGCGTCCTTGCACGGATGAAAACGAGGCTTTGTATCATTAACTGAACGAAGACAGCATAGGTCACAAGCAAAAATCTTGTTTCGGCGTTCTAGGATAAATTATTACCGCCTGTGACGTTTTGGTGTCACAAAAGATGACGTCCTTTCGTTGTTTGTCAACGGAAACGGAGCTCTTAGTGCAAGACGCACGCGTGGGTAAGTTCTGTTTGCAGTATTCCACAAAGAGAGCCACTGTAAATGCATTATTTCGTTGAGAATTTGTGAAAACATAGACTACACAGACTTGGCAAGCTGATGACTATCGGAATACGCTGTCCAGAGAGCTGTGTCTTATTTCGTACTTAACAAGATGACGCAGGCCTCATCCCGAAAGCGCAACTGACTCCCTTCAGTGGGAAGTTTATGCTGTGTCATAATTTTCAGTTACAAATGTCAGCCTTCACAGTTTCAAAAAAAAAAAAAGAGAGAGAAAAAAAAGAGAGATAAATTGTCCATTTACGTCCGCGATGATTCACAGGACTGACGACAGTTTGGTTAGTGTGCGCGATACCTCATGATTTTTCGAGGAGTGTTATGCTTAGTGTATATAGTGTACATGTGCACAGGTTAGAAATCAGATATGAACATCACATATCGCGACATATAAACTGGCTAGGACCGGCAAGTCGACGCATTGTGTGGTCTTTCAGGAAACCATGTGCCAAGTGTCACGGGCATTAAACACGACGACGACTGCTCCTCCCGCCCCTCTCCCCCCCCCCCCCACTATCTTCCCAAATGAATATGCTTCAAACGCCTTTTCTTCGTGTGCCATGTACTTTACCTTTCATTTTTCCCAAGCGGATATCGGCTTCTCACATACATAAAACAAAGAAGCCTCTGATCACCGAAACAATCCTTAAACCCCCCTTTTGTTTAAAGCGAACAAGCTCTTTTTTTAGAAATATGAAGCGAACGTCGAAATCTTTGGACCAATGATATGAAGGATTCGCTCATCCGAATCCATCGTGTTTCTCCAATCAGAGAGTTGAGGTCTTTGGTGTACAACTCGTTCGCCGTGACGTACTGTTGACATGGACTATGTACAGCACGTGGATACTCGTCATACGATTCAACACTCATGTTTTACACGGAGTAGTACTGCGAGCAAAGAATGTGTTGCGGACACTGATCGCCTATTCAGACTTCGCCCGACCACGAAAACCACGTGTCAGTCGGGTAAGTACCCCCTACTGTGAATTCACAAGGCGACCTTTTTTAAAGAACACGACATACTGGCGAACCTGTCATTTGTTCAACCAGTTTCACGACGTTGACAGGTCTACGTACAAAGATTTTGAAGGATACTGTCAAGCAGACATCCCTCCTTCCAACCCCCTTCAGCGAATGCTGATAACATGAAGCTCGCTGTGTGCGAAATTAGTTCGAGTTCAAGTTCGACCTATCTAACTGACTTAGCTTTTCCTTCGTTTTCAAAAATCTCGTTCGGAGTCGTCGCTGTTATAGTAGCGCTCCCCGTCCCTGTTGGGCTTCTGAACGAACTCCTGCCTCGTCTCGTACACGGGGCTGTAGGACGGAGGGGCAGGGGCCACGCCGTTAGCAACCCCACCCCACGGGTCCATCGCCTGGTGATGACCTTGACCGTGACCATGACCTCGCCCTCCTCCTCCTCCAAGGACGCCGTTCATCTCAGACTTGCTGACCCCAATGTCGTTGACGGCGGTCTGGGTGGAGCCGTAACCACCCGGGAACTTCCAGTTGTTCTCCTGCTGCAGCGTCTGTTCTGGCCGCCATTTGTCGTCAGTGGAGGAGGTCGGGGGGTCGGCCCAAGGCTGCTTCTCACCGGAAGCGAAGATGGCGTAGAAGATGACGCCGCCAAAGTGGATGAGACTGGCGATGAGGAACACGGTCTGCCATTGACCCGCCGCCTGCAGACAGAAGAGACGGAACTGTAGTCATGTCTAAAATCATCTGGGATGCGGGCATGAACATCGATGGTCAACGGTCGGTGCAAGAGAGGTAGGTCGGGGAAGCAGAGATATGGGGTGTCTCGGCTATTTGGACTTGAATTTGGAAAGGCCTTGATTCGATTCCGACCAAGGTGAACGGTTATACAGCCCTTTTCTTCAGTGACTACGTCTTTAAGTTTACCCTCATTGTGAACAAACGACCTAAAACCTCAAACCACCTCACCCCCCCCCCCCCACCACCCCGAACCCCCCGCCAAATTCCCCATCAAACAGTGGTTTTTACACGTTTTGCAGGCTTTGTGTGAGGGAGTGAAAGGGATGGGGGGGGGGGGGGTAGGGAGAAGGTGGGGTTGTTGCAGGAAGACGGGAGGTGGCGGTTGAGGGGGTGGTGGTGGTGGTGGTGGTGGTGTGCAGAATGATGTACTCACGAGGTCTGGGTGGTTCCTGCTTTCCCTGGTGATGGCCTGCACGACGATGGGGCAGAGCATGCCAGACAGTGTGCCCACGCTGTTGGACAGACCCATCAGGATACTGGCGTACCGGGGCGCGATGTCCAGGTGATTCACGTTGAATCCTGCCACACGAGAATTCATTGTCTCGGATCAGTGATTACATAAAAAATTTCCTTCCCAACGAAAAATGCAGATGGCGGATAGGGGATGAGGAATACTGTACGTTTCTTCGTTTTTTTCCCTCTCTCTGTTAAGAGACCTATCTCCCCCCCCTCGCCCCGGAAAAATCGGGTACATGTATTGGATTGGAGTAGAGTGTTTTCTAAGCCGCGTGTACACACACACACACACACACACACACACACACACACACACACACACACACACACACACACACACACACACACACAGGGGTGCTGAATAGACGAGTTCCGTGTTTTGCATGCAGACACTACATCATACTCAGCCTAGATCCAGAGACCAAACTAGACGCACGTATCATTATGTGTCTCTCTTCTAGCCTTACCACTTTAACAAACTGTTTCACGACTAGTGTACCTTCGTCATTAATAAACCTACAATGCTCCGTAAACCGTCAGCCTGGAATGCTAAACACTTAGCATTGCTCTTCATTAGCGTCTGAAGAACGACCAGTGTGAGTTCCGGCAAAACTCCGCGCACAGTCTCTGAACCTAGGACTTTGAGTTCGAATTGTACAGGCTTCTAAGATAAGCGCCAGCCAATTTCTCGCGACTGATTGTCCTAGTGACGTGTCGGTCCCAATTATCAGGCCGTCTGCGTATCTGTTGCTGTGTTTGCCATCCGTCTGCTACTCATCCCCAAGGACCCAAGACAGTCGGGGGCATATCGAGAGAAACTACGACTCCTTCGAAGAAGTTGACGTGTTGAAACGTGTTGACCTATCAGGCTAATTTTTGCATCAGTTAGTGTCTTTCCTTGGAGAGCACGGAGCTGTAGTTTTGCTTGTTATGCAAAATAAGAGAAATAGGTAGTTAAAATTCAAACTGAATTCTGTTCTTTGTTTATGTAGATTCAATCAATGTGACCGATGGGCATTGTGTAGAATTAAACTGACACAATGCCCAACTGCACTGTGTATCCGGTAGCGCGAGTGTGCAAAGTGAGTAACATTGTAAGGGAACACTTCCCAAGACAAATCTAACTAGTGGGAGCCGGGGTGGTCGAATGGCAGAGCGTTGGACTTCTACTGCTCGGGTCGTGAGTTCGATCCCGGCTGGAGCCAAATATTTGTGCTGGCTTTTTCATCGTTGCCCCGTCTTTGATATCACTCTGTGTCGTGGAAACGGACGTTAAACCCCCCAAACACCCACCCACCTAACTAGTTGGCTTGTTTAGGGACTTTTAAACAGAGTGAGGAATTTTGACCACCGAGACCCTAAACCCGAGACCGAGAAACATGGCGACGCTAAAATACGACAAGACGTCCATGTTGGATTGATTTTCATCCATGACATATCGGAATGGCTCAATTTCATGCACAGAATTTGACCACAATCCTCTCCAAATTTCCTACCCGAAACATGGAGCCGGGATAGCCGAAGGTAGAGCGTTGGACTTTCAACGCTCGGGTCGTGAGTTCGAATCCCGGCTGGCGCCAAATATTTGTGCTGGCCTTTTCCTCGTTGCCCCGTCTTTGATATCACCCTTACGTGGTGGAAAAGGACGTTAAACTCCCAAACACCCAACGACCCTCCTACCCGAACCAGAAACTGGAAAGTTTCCTGTATGCTCCTGACGGCTTGGCGTTGACCCCCAACTCGTAGCACCCTAAGCCACGTGCAAAGAATGAAATGCCGACAGAGTTATTATCTTCCAGCACCACACCAGTGCTCCGAGCTGTCGCAAGGACGATGAAAAATGAAGACACTCTTTCCTCAGGGACTTGCTTATCGTGGCCGAATAGCCACTGATCTGGAGGGGCTTGGAGGAGCGGCCTGTTTGATGATGTGCTCAGCCGGTCGAGATCAACACTCACACGATAGTCTGTCACTGTTTCTGCTACTGGAAAGGCGCCCTTTACGATGATGTAGGTGAAGTGCACCCCGTCTGCCCTCTAGACCTCCTAGCTTTCGGAAAAAGCCCATACGCACTCCCCAACATTCAGACGTCTCGTCAGTGTCTCTTCGAGACTGTCCCAGTGTTGGTTTTGTTCACAAACGTCTTGTCAAGCTCTTTTATTGGCGACCATTGCGTATTTTCACACCTCTCCTTCCCCGTGGTCGATGGAATGATGACGTAGATCGTATGGTAACAAAAACTATTTTACTATATCTCAGATTTCTAACCATCGCTATCTTCCTAGGCGCAGACCATCTACACGGCTTGCCTGTATGGCGAGGGTGTCTGCTCTGTCACTTCCTCTGTTGTAGCCTAAAGAAACCTTGGTACAGGAATAACTGGTGCTAATCATTTTGCCGAGTACCAAAACATCGCAACTGACACCTCACGAATACCGTTAATATCACACGTAACCAGAGTTGATTTTAGAGCGCGGGATCGCTGGAGCCTGCTAGATCTGTTTACTGGACGCTTAAATGGAAGCTCAGCGTGGCCATTTGCCCGCATGACAGAAAAAAATGCCGCATTCGCGAGTGCCCTTAGGAGGAAAACCGTATGTGTACAACCAATCGCGTGATTCCGTCGTCTGCGAAGGAATGAACACTGCGCGTGCGTCCAAACCTTATCTGTGTAGAAATTTACGATTGGTCTGACTGTTTTCTTTCAGCCAATCGATGCCCGCGGTCTTGTGATCTACGGAAATAGTTTTGCGCCGTAGTATAGATGCAAGATGAAGCGAAGTTTGTTCATTTGATTTCACGTCCGCGCCTGTGGCAAAGAAAACAAAGGGACAAAAGATGAACGATCATTTTTTTCAGCACTGCTGTTGTATTCTATTATTTTGTCCTGTCGTCTGTTGATGGTATTTTGGCATCACTACTTCTGTCCGCACACTGATACTTTGACAGTCCCTAAAAACGCAGTTTTCCAGCTAATAGTAGCCTAGGTTATAAAGAATCTTTTAACGTCTTGTACATTTTTAGGGGACCCAACCCTAGCGTGGCCTAAAGTGCTGGAAGGGAGTATGCACTACTGTAATAATAATAATAATAATAATAATAATAACAGTACTTATATAGCACTCTAACCTATTGGATGATAACAGTTCTAAGCGCTGAAAAAAATATACAAAAATAGGGGGGAAAATTGCTATGCCATTAGGTCAGGGCGCAACGACACACACACACACACACACACACACACACACACACACACACACACACACACACGATGCAAACCAGAACAGTCAAGTGTTGTTATGGGCAGAAAACAGGTGGGTCTTCAGGTTTTTCTCGAAAGTTTCAAGGGATGGCGCTTGGCGGAGTGAAGGAGGGAGCGAATTCCAGACTAAAGGACCAGTGTAGGAGAAAGCTCTAGTGCCAGCGGTGTATGACTATGGCGATTCTCGACCACTTTTTGGGCACTCCAAAAACTTGATGATGCGACACAGATTATGCGAGAATGTCAAACGTTCACGATTACACCTTTGTGAAGATAAAATTCAACCCGCTGCGGAAGGCTTCAAAAAGAGTTTTCATCGAAACTAGAACAAGAGCTGTTGGGAGTTAACATGGCTACAACTAAAAGGAAACAGAAAACAGGGGGGGGGGGGGGGACCTCCTTTCGTGAAATTTAAACACGTGCGCAAACAGAAGCCATTTCTCAGGCGCCGGATGACAAGAGCGGTATCGTGACTCAGTGTCGTCTGCTCGGTAGAGGCTTCAATCAGGAGATCAGCGCGTGGAAAAGCAAGCTCATTTCACAACCCGGCGACTTGCAGACACCGCACACGCCTCCCCAGAAGACGCTGGGGATGACCCTACCGTGTTATCTCCCTTTGCCCAACTTCCGGTCCGCTCGGCGACAGAGGGCGCTGTCGCAGCAAAACGAGGCGTGAAATGGGCCCATCCATCAAAGCGAGGCTCGGTGTTCATTCGGATCGTTGGCAACGCTTTCCCTTTTAACCAGTTAGCACAAGGCATCTGTGTGCAGTCTAGCGATTGTAGTGTTTGAGGTCTCCTTTATCAGATTGAAAAATGGGCGAGTGAAAGAGCGCGTATCAGTCAGTGAGTGAAAATAAGTAACATGGTACCTCACTGGTTGATTGTTCTAGGGCTTAACGCCTTTTTCCATCACGGAAGGTGAATTCAAAGCAGGGACAACAAAGAAAGCATCAGCACAAATTAATGTTGAGTCTAAGCCGCGAATTGAGCCGAAGACCTGAGAATATTGACAGATCTTCATCAGCCGAACGATCCCTTCTCATTTAGTAAGTAAGGAAGTCAGTAATGTAATCCTGAAATGTGGAATATCACTGAAATCGACTATATCACAAAATTCTTTGAATTAAATACTTGTGCCAGTCACTGATACACAGCTCTGTAATACACAGCACAGGACAGGACTCACTGGTTCTTGTTCCATCTGTATATCATAAACTCCGGACACCATGGCTTCAGGCTGAAAAAAACGCTTTCATACAGACCGTGCTTCATAAATCCGGGCATTTCATTTTGTTCCCAAGGAATCCATTGACCCAGTTGAAATTGTGTTTCCACCCCCATCCCCTCGCATATATCAGGCGGCCATTTTTGAATGTGGGACAAGGGTGCATTAGTGAAACTTAATTTGGGCTGAACGAATCCCCGACCAGTTGTTTGCGAATAATATCTTTTCTCTTGGACTTCAAAGTTCTATGCAGTTAGGCAAAAAGTCAGTCTGACATGGGCTGTTTGGCGCAAATATTGAATTCCACAATGTCACAATATCTTATTGCTCTTTAAATCAAGATTTGAATCTGCCTGAAAATATCAACACCAGCGAAAATTGGATGCTAGCCGATGTGTAAAGCTCAGTTTCTTGTGAAATTGGATGATTTAATAATATGCAGACTTGTCTCTAAATCTTCAGCCACATGCCTGCGACGTACGCTGAGCTTTATAAAATGTTCTTTCAATTCTGTTTCAACGTGCACAAAGCTACAGGGAATCAAATACAACGCAGCGACCTGGCCTTTCTGGAATCACAGTGCAGTGCAAATTTCTAGCCCAACGCCTTTCAGAAACTCGGGGGAATGAAGAAAGGACAAAAGCCAGTGGCCGTGAAAAGTCATTATGGAGAGCACTTTGGAAAAGAAAGGGAACACAACAGAATAATTTTTTATCCTAAAATTCACAAAGACTTTTTTTATTTCACGAGTTCTACGCAAAAGCTTTTGTATTTTCTGGAATACTGAGTCAGCAGACATTTTTTTCAACCACACACAGGCACGATGGTGATGGTCTTAAACGCCCCAGACCTCGTGCATCATCTAGCTTGATTTCCCATGCCAATCCCTCCTGCCTCGAACCCCCTCACCCCCCCCCCCTCCCCGCCCCTCCTCATCCCTGATGCTCCCTCCCCGTCCCCCTTCACCGCTTACTCTACCTAACCTGATACATTGTGGAAAGAACAATCAATATCACTTTCATTTTTGTTATAAATCGCCGCCTTTCAAAACGATTGGTAGATGATGGGAACGGTCTCTGGAAACCATCCTTTTCCGGAGAGTTAGCCCCCTTTGAGTTGTGTTGGAAGCGAGGCCTAGGCGATCACTCACCGCGGCTTTCAGCCGATGGCTGACCGTGATAAAGTTGATCAGCCAGGAAATGGACTGTGCGGGTTGAAAAGGCGACAAGAAATGGGTCTCGCCCTCGTTAAACTTTCGGCACAATATACTCTTGTGACAGACCTGTTTTGTAGTCATTTGAATTCTTTGGCATTTGTATATAATTGAAGTAAGCCGTACTTCATGTTACAGTTTTGCATGTGAAATGTTGCATGTAAGGATGGTGGCGGTGAGGGGACTGAACGAGGGACGTACCAGTCTGTATCTCTTTGGTCTTAGAGATTATCTGTGGTCATGTCAAAAGAGAAGAACGAAAACTGATATGCAGGTGCAATTCAGCTGCAACCACGATAGACTTCATTAACCTTTCATTCTGACAGCAAAAATCTGTTCCAGATCTTTGGAGGAAAAAAAAAAAGAAAAAGCAAAGAGCCGGCATTTGTGTCCCTCGGGAGATGATAACGGTTTGTATTAAACCTTGGATCGATCCAACCCACTTTGAAACGCACGTGGGACACCTGAGAGCTGCAGTTTTTCCTGGGTACTTAATGACTTTCAACTGTCAGAGATAGGATTGGCTGGAATTTAATACGTCTGAAATGTCCTCCAGCTCGATTCTTTTGCCTTCCACTGGAACGTTCCTGAAGCGATTTGAAATCAAAAGTGGCGAAGAAAACATTGTAATCTCGCCAAGACCCGCCACTCGTCATGTCTCGAGAGTGCTCTCCCCTTTCTGAGCACCAAAGTTACGCTGCGGGTGGGAGAGAAGAGGGTCCGCGGTATTGAACGCAGCGCAAGCGAATCCGACAGTGGCCTGAACACTAGGCAAACACGCCTTTAGAAATGACTTCCCTCCTTAAACACCAGCGGCTTCCACAACAGAAGGAGAGAGACCCAGTGACAAGAGTTCTATGGAAAGGAAGGGAACTCTGTGGAAACACGGGCAAGGGGAGAGGACTCTATGGAAACATTAGTTCCAGCCAGAAGTTTACAAGCAGTGTGATAATCGTGCCTATAGTGCACGGGACAGATTTCCACACAGCTTCAGCGCCGGACTGTGCGCCAGAGTTTGAAAGGTCGCAATGAAGCAGGAAATGAACCTCATACACTCACTGCCAACTGGAAATGAAATCCGCTCCCAAAAAGCATATTACGAAATTTTTATTTTTTTGAGTTGTCCGTGCGATCTTCCGCCATGCCAGTTTAGACGCGCGTGTAGAGCTGCAATAAAGGATTGACAGGAGCCGTGTGCAGAATGTTAGTCCATTACAAAATTGTCAATCATTCTGACGCATTTTCTGCGGCAGAAGACTCTGGCTGAAACTGATCTTCGATTAAAAGGGCGACATATCTCTCTGGCAAGAACCTCGATGTCTTAACCTGAAACTTCCGTTGCTCTGCTTCAAATGTCTTTCTCAACCGGAAGAATACATCGGTTGACATTTCCTTGAACGCGGCTCACGTGAGTTCAAACCATGAAACACGTAAACAGCTTAAAAGTCAAAAGTCAAAGATGCAATGAAGTTTCGACTGAATCCAGTTGCAAAGAGTTTCCATTTTTATAGTCTGGATGATAGATCACCGGCAGTATTTTGAAATAACAACTTTAAGCAGTGAAATAAGTTGTTTTACACCGACAGAGATCACTTATGACTGAAACCCAAGCCGAGTTGGAAGCAGATACGAGGGAAACAAAGGACACTCAAAATAACTCAGAATCTGACAAAGGCAAAGCAGAATATATATAGATATATACAATTATTGCCATTTTTGTCAAAAATGCTTCTGTTGTCTCAACTGCTTTGGATCGAACATTTTATTTGTTTTCAATTGAAAAGGATCTTAAATGTTGACGTGTGTTCAGAAGTACGTTTACAGCGAAAAGTGTGATGTATCCATGATACACATTTGTAAATTCTAAACTTTTGTTATGATTTCTTTTTGTCTTTTGAAAGACACCAGTAATTGGTTTTACGTCATTATGTATTTTGTTATACAGTCGATGATGAGACGGCACCTCGGTATTTATATTTTACTCTCAGGCTATAAAGCGTACACTTCAACAGTTGAATACACAAAGGGGGGGGGATCACACACACACACACACACACACACACACACACACACACACACACACCACACACACTATAAACTTACCTGAGATGGCAAAGCCACTGAAGCCGACAGCGATGGTAAGACAGACGATGGAGGTGGCTGTGTCACGTGCGAAGCCCACACCCAGCAGGAAGACAGCCTCCATTCCGAATCCTGCGACACAAGTCACGTGCTTTAGTAACAACTTCCGGGTCATACTTTATTGACCATGCAGTACTTATGCTACTGACGTATGGGGCGTCAAACGTACAATCATGACGTTAAGGGCAAAAGTCCCGGATGAGGCTGGAGGTAACAATGGGAACTTCAATGACTAAATTCATACAAGCTTAACTTCTACAAGTCACCACGCGGATCGATCTGGAAGCTGGGGAAGCACCGCGGAAAGGAGGGTGGGATGGGCAGGTTGTTCAGTGCGGGGGGCGGGGGGGGGGGGGGTGAATTTCTGACCCACAACCAACAGAAACTTTTGCCCGCTAGTCCAATCAGATGCTTTTCGCTGATATAGAATATTGAATCTTGCATAGTTGCTCTGTGAGGTGCTCCACCGAGGCAGAGCAAAAGAGCGACCCAATGTCTGCGGGTATCACAAGGGTAAAAAGTTCGCCGAGCATGAGTACGACGGACTGAATACGGTATGACCGCAGAGCCAGTGTGTAGTGCGAAACAGTGTGAACAGCAGCGCAGAATGCATCAGTCTTCGTCCCCTACTGCTATGCACAAGACGTATGTGATCCGCGTAGCGAGCACACGATTAGCGTCACTGGCAAAATAATTATCCGCAATCCACGTGATTAGAGGTCCGGCTTATCGCCCACTTGGGAATTCCACCAGCGCTGCTCTCCCATAGATTATGTCCTGATCATATGCTGCTGTCTACGTGCTTTCGTCTGTGGCAGATTTGGCTCTCTCTCTCTCGCTCTCTCTCTCTCTCTGTTCCTTCGACATACAAGAATATAGATACAAACTTTCTTTTTTCCATGAGGATAACTTCTTTGGAACATATTTTCAGGGTGTTTCCTCCAATCAAGTTTCAGTGCCAGGCAATTTGCATACCTGACATACACTGTTACTGCACGCCGAGACTGATAACAGGTAGATGGTATTTATACACCATTTCACAATATCTATTTTCCTTTGTGTTTAACCGATTTTTTTAAAACACTAATGCTTATTGTCCTGCTGAAATATCACACGTGTGTGTGTGTGTGTATGTGTGTGTGTGTGTGTGTGTGTGTGTGTGTCGCGCGCGCGCGCGCGCACCAGCACAGACTTTCCGCCTACGAGCGGACAAGCCGAAAACCTTACTGCCTCACATCACGGCAAACGTCAATAAACAGACATAAATCTACGACAACACAATGTCGCGACCGGACTGATTAATTAGAAAGAAAGGAACAACATAAACAGCAGCTACTGTACTACAATTATATGCTGCGGTGAACCCGGCTAATCTACGCCCCACACCCCAGCCCCTCTTTTTTTAAGCCTTTTTTTTTTCTTTCAGTTTTTCCCCCTTCTTTTTTTTCCCTTTTCTTTTCTGCCTTCGCTGCGTCTCCAGGTTTCTAGCTAATCGAAATGGTTCCTCCAAAGCAATCAGCGCGTCCATCATTGTAAGATCCCCGGGAAAGCATTCCCCGACACGTCTGCGCGCCCTTTCTCTGGCCACTAGATCACCGGCAATTAAATAATTGAAAACCCTGGTCTGCGAGTTAGAGATGGGAGCATGCGAGAAGGAGAGGCCTTTTTCAGCTCATGGGCAATACTACCGAGCACACAGAGCGTTTCGTCCTTCAACACTGACACACTGAGCCAAAGAGGAACCCCCAGCGCTTTGTCGGTCATGGGTTAGAAGTTTTAGCTGCTTGTTGTTTATTGTTGTTGTTGTTGTTTTGCGGGTTTAACGTCCTTTGTCTGCACACTGATATCGAACACGCCGCAAAAAAAGTCAGCAGTAAAATGAACATTATTGACAAATAATTAATGTTGTGTAAGGGCTCTCTCTTTCCCTGATGCCCTAGCAGACAACGCGGTAGTAGTCCCCCTTGGCTAGAGGTCGCTTTTGACCCAGCATGGCGAGCATCCTTTGTGTGAGGGTCTAATGCTCGGGTGAGTTCGTATCCCGGCTGGGGCCAAATATAGTGCCACAGAAGGAGGTCGTTTGGTTGTGATGTCTGTATGTTTGCGCTGAATTATCTTTCTCTGTTTGAAAACTGTAGAGGTTCCCCTATAACTCAATGAAGTCAGTCCTGAGACCCGAAGCGCCTGTGCCCAGTGTTAAGAGAGAGAGAGAGAGAGAGAGAGAGAGTGTGTGTGTGTGTGTGTGTGTGAGAGAGAGAGAGAGAGAGAGAGAGAGAGAGAGAGAGTCTGGACAAGGTCCCTTGAGAGCAGTGAGAAAGTGCTAATCGTCCAATCACACGTCCGCTGAGAACGGACTCTCCACTCCTTTGTGGGTGAATGTCCGTACCCGGACAAAGCAAATGCGTGTTATGGCTATTTCAAATGGTCAGTGTCGTATTGTTCTGACTAGTTTCAAAATCGGCCTGGCTAACAAGTCCTGTGACTAAAGTCGTTGTAGTTCATGAGCTCACGACAGTTCCAACTTAAAAAAAATTCTTTCAGTTAGAATGGAGATTCGTGTTTTGCACTACGCACAGCACGCTTGGGGTTCCTACTGCAGCTTTGAAAAAAGTGTCTTCACTAGTGGGGATATTGTCGGGATGTTCATAGCAAAAAAAAAAGAAAAAAAAAGAAAAGAAAAAAAAAAGGGTACTTTACCTATGTTTATTGGCAGAGATTTGTTCAAGCAACTGTATGGGATGATCCATTCCCATCTTGTGTTTTTTGGTTTGTTTGGGTGTTTTCCTTGTTTTTTTTTTTTCGCCAAATAACCGTGGTCTGTTTACCTTGTCGCTGCTCGGTACATCAGTGGTACGCGGCGTACAGTACCACCAAAACTAGGCGACAAGGACCTTTCCGGCCGTGGCATGGGACGAGTAGGAATCGCCAAATGAGCTTTAATGACAGCGATGGTAGACCTTCTTTCTGACCGATGAGACCATTTGTATTGACTGAATGTATTCTTCTGTCAGAAGGTGTGGGTGGTATTTGGTGCACCAGTCAGCAGTAAACAAAGTAAACACACACACACACACACACACACACACACACACACACACACACACACACACACACACACACACACACACACACATACACACACACACACAACACACCACACACACACACACACACACACACACATCGTTGGGGGTAAAAATGACTAGGACGAAACAATCCAAACGTGCGTATTGTTGTACAGGATATAATACTGAATGCAAAAATTGAACTGCGTCACAAATGCTTAGAACACGCGCACTCACGTGCAGACTTGTCATTGATGATGATATTGATAGTCTATTCAGCATGGGAAACGTTATTCGGAATCGGTGAAAGGTCATTTGCATACTGTTGTAATCGCCAAAGACTATGAGAAGGCCTTCGACAGTGTAGACAGAGAGGCGCTGTGGAAGCTGCTAAGGCACTATGTAGTTCCCGGGAAGATCATCTCCCTGATCCAGTGCACCTACAAAGACATGAGCTGCAGGATTGCCCATGCCGGCCAGTTGTCAGAAAACTTCCGAGGTGAAGACCGGAGTCCGCCAGGGATGCCTGTTGTCCCCGTTCCTCTTCCTCCTGGTCATCGACTGGATCATGAAGACCACCACAACAGGCAGGAAAAACGGGATACAGTGGACACTCTGGACGCAGCTGGATGACCTCGACTTGCGGACGACCTGGCGCTCCTGTCTCACAGCCCACAGCCAGATGCAGGACATGACTACATGCCTGGAAGCCACATCAGCTGGAACAGGGCTCAAGATCAACAGGAGGAAAACCGAGCTGAATGAAGATCAACACCACTGCCAACACACCAGTCACAGTCGGTGGAGAGTCCATCAGGGAGGTAGAGTCCTTTGTCTACCTGGGGAGTGTGGTTGATGGACAGGGAGGCACAGACCGAGACGTCACAGCCAGAATCGGCAAGGCAAGAGCAGCAATGGTCATGCTGAAGAACATCTGGGCATCCAAAGTTGTCAGCATAAGAACCAAACTTCGCATCTTCAACTCCAACGTGAAGTCAGTTCTGCTCTACGGATGCGAGAACATGGAGGACAACGAAGACGATGCAGCAGAAGATCCAGACATTTCTCAACACCTGTCTGAGGCGCATCTTCAACATCCGATGGCCAGAGAAGATCCGGAACGAAGAGCTGTGGGAGCGAGCAGGGCAGGAACCAGCGGCCAAACAGATCCTGCGGAGGAAGTGGGGCTGGATTGGACACACCCTCAGGAAGCCAGCATCCAGCACCACACGCCAAGCCCTGACATGGAACCCACAGGGGAAAAGGAAGAGAGGCCGGCCTCGCAACAGCTGGAGGCGGGACACTGAGGCAGAGTTATATAAGCAGGGGACCAACTGGACTGGGAGTTGGCAAGAATAGCCCAGAACAGAGTGCGATGGCGAAGGGTTGTCGATGGCCTATGCTCCACGTGGAGCCAGGGGCCTAAGTAAGTAAGTAAGTAGTAATCGCCAAAACCGACTGGAAAAAAAAAAAACAAAAAAAAAAACAATGTTTAAAAAAACAAAAAACAAAACAAAATAAAACAACACCCACAACCAAACAAACAAACAAACAAACAACCAACCAACCAAACCACACCACATCAAAACAACAACCCCCAAACAGACAAAACACCACCACCAATAAAACGGCGTTGGTAAAAAAAAAAAAAAAAAAAAAACCGAAAACGTGTGTATTGGCGCAACAGACCTTCAGTTTTAAGGGAGACAACTGTATGATACTGATCCACGAACGATAATCGTCACCCAGCACCCACCCCCACAAGTTTACCACTCCTTTCTGCATGCTACTGGACTTGCCAAGGGTGAACGCTCTGAAACACCTCGTCATTGTATCCTGCCGGTGTACGGGCGTGTAGGATGGAAGGATATATTTTCAGCTATTGTAGACTCATTAACTGTCGTCTAGACATCCAGCCCCACGCAAGTCTAAATGTGACCGCCACACGTCATCTTATCACCAGATCATGACACGAAAACGACTTAAGTATTACATCTAACATTCATTGTACAGGTTCTCTCTCTTACTAATACCCGCTGTCTCGCTGGGAACAAAGGTTTTTTTGTTTGTTTGTTTTTACCACAGCTGGGGTCGGTTGCATGAAAAGACTAGATCAGACCGAGTTTTCACTCTAGTTTCGGATTTACCACGTCGGAACTATCGGTAGCGTTTAACTTTTGTGCCTGAAATAGTCACAAACTTGCCCATGTCTAGTTGTTATGCTTATCTGTTAGTCTCAGCGAAGTCATGCTCGTCTCGGGCTTACCTCCTAGTCTACCACTATGCATTAGACCGGCAGGGTGGGGGTATATAATTTGGGGCGGAGGGAAGGGGGGGGGGGGTCGCGCGTAGGAGGAAATGTAGGGGCGGGGGATCCTGAATGGCGAGATGCAAACGGTAATGACACTCACCACAGGGAAAGTAACTTCTTCAGTTTACTTTACGCCATGTTCACAGCGTGACTTAAATAGCTTGACATATTCCTCTTACAACACACTCGCCAGTCTCCCTTTTTCGGGTGGGTGGGTGGGTGTTTGGGGGTCCCTTTTTCGGGTGGGTGGGTGGGTGTTTGGGGGTCCCTTTTTCGGGTGGGTGGGTGGGTGTTTGGGGGTCCCTTTTTCGGAAACAAAGCAGCTGCAAGTGATAATGTGTGACAACGTTTAAACCAACTGACGTCTATAAAAGGGACGTCGTTAAAGTCCATTATCCCTTACCTTCACGTTTCATTACAAGGCTCTTAGTGTATCTTCATATCTTAGTGTATCTCCGTATCTTAGTGTATCTCCGTATCTTAGTGTATCTCCGAATCTTAGTGTATCTCCGTATCTTAGTGTATCTCCGAATCTTGGTGTATCTCCGTATCTAAGTGTATCTCCGTATCTTAGTGTATCTCCGTATCTTAGTGTATCTCCGAATCTTGGTGTATCTCCGTATCTAAGTGTATCTCCGTATCTAAGTGTATCCCCGAATCTTGGTGTATCTCCGTATCTTAGTGTATCTCCGTATCTTAGTGTATCTCCGTATCTTAGTGTATCTCCGAATCTTGGTGTATCTCCGTATCCAAGTGTATCTCCGTATCTAAGTGTATCCCCGAATCTTGGTGTATCTCCGTATCTTAGTGTATCTCCGTATCTTAGTGTATCTCCGTATCTAAGTGTGTCTCCGTATCTAAGTGTATCCCCGAATCTTGGTGTATCTCCGTATCTTGGTGTATCTCCGTATCTTAGTGTATCTCCGATTTTGATATTCTGACTCAAACTGTCCTTTAGAGTGCAATGTGACCTGTCGCTGTCATCTGTTAAGGTGACATTCCAGTGCACCTACACTGGTTTGACTTCATGCTAAAGATCACCCAACTGAGACAGTGAACTCCTGCTTTTGTGTAGTTGTAATTTAGAATCTAATTGTCCCCTGAACAAAGCTGTGCACATCAAAGTTGGGAAGTGCTTTTGTTCTGTCTCGTTTACTGCACCCGTATTCTGCCGGTAGGATTCTGGTGTTTATAGTATACAAGTACATACTAGTACAAAGGTCTTTGTCTGGCAGGGGCGCCGGAACCGGGGGGGGGCAGAGGGGGGGGGGCAGGGGGGGCAGCTCCCCCACTGTACCCAAGCAGGGGGAGGGGGGGAAGAGTATCTTTTTGCCCCCCCCCCCCCCCCCTGGAAAATCAGGTGACTATGGCAAGAGGGGGGGGAGGGGGGGGGGGCGAAGACATGGTCTTGCCCCCCCCCCTTGTCCTACCCCCCCCCCCTATTCCTGCTCTCTCCCTCATCCCACCCAACAGAGAACTCAGTTTAGCCGTTGCATGAAATATCAAAACGACTTGGCACAAAGTCGTCTGGGTAATCCCCCCCCCCCCGCTTTTCACTTTCTTTGGGCAACGTCCTTCCTTTCAGTGGCATCCTGGTTCGTAAAGGTCTGTGCAGCATCTAAACGGCGCCGTCGCCCCCCCCCCCCCCCCCCCCCCCGCGCTTTTCACTTTCTCCGGGCAACGTCCTTCCTTTCACTGACTCTGGCGTTTCCCCCCTCCGAGATTCTGCCCCCTCCCCCCCCCCCCCAACATCTTCCGGCGCCACTGTCTGGTATACAGACAAAGCGGATCTCAGCCAGTAGGCATCATCCATGGGTACAGAACGGCGTCATAATGGCAAATGACACTGCTTTTACACGTGGGTGGATTCCGCAGATGCTAGAAAACAAATAGGAAACAAAAGACCACGCGTAGACGTCCTTTGTGAAACAAACACAAAAGCAAACACAATAGAAGCAAATCAGCCAAAGAAAAAGTGCGTATGCATTCTGTTGGTGAGGAAACTCAGAACAGTGCCGTCAGCTAGAGGAAATGCAGTCAGGATGGACTATAGACAGAAGGCCTGGAACGTGGATGTTCGGGAATACCTGGCTGCTGTCCTCGACATCTATACTCCATCTAGGTCTTTGAGATCCTCAAATGAAAAACTTCTTCGGGTGCCTAGGGTTAATACCAGGTCGTTCGGCCAGAGGGCATTTCAGTATCAAGCCCCTTTCGTCTGGAATTCTCTTCCACTCTGCCTCCGCAACGCTCCTACTCTACTCTCCTTTAAATCTCAGTTGAAAACCCACCTGTTCCACATAGCCTATGATTAACCGTCTGCATCCCAGAGCGGGAGTTGTAGTGTAGTCGCTGCCCATAGCCAGTGTGGGTGCAATCCGGCATGGCACTGTGTGTGTGTGCGTGTGTGTGTGTGTTTGTGTGTGTGTGTGTCTTTCTCCATGTGTGTATTGTACAGCGCTCTGAGCCAGCGTCTGCTGGGATACTGCGCTTTATAAAAGCAATTTATTATTATTATTATTATTAATATGTTTTGTAAGTCTTCTCATACAGTGCTGTTCGTCAGCGGGAGCGATACGAGAGTTGTGGCCTTTTATAAACTTGAACCAAGCACCCAAACACTCCCAACCCACGCAACCAATCAAAACAAACAGGAAAAATCACGTGGTCGGCATGCCCGCCCAATTGTTACAACATCCGCAGCCGAGCTTTTCCGACCTTTCGTGGCCACCCAACAGAACCGAGGCGAGACGAGCGCTAAAAGCCAGCTTTCAGAAACCTTTGTCTCCAGATCACTACGCGAAGCCATCAGCAGATTGGAAACGCAAACAAGCCTCTGTAAACGATCCCTAAGCTTTGGTGGGAAAAGCCCTGTCTGACACGCACAATGCTGGTGTAATACCTGAAAAAAATCCTGTCTGGAACACACAATAGAGAAACCGGAGTGACTGGTCGTGCACCAGATCAGAAGGCATGGCGGCCATGTTGGGAAGTGTACCTTGTTGTGGTGCACGGCACATCGGCTTCACGTGCTCTGTGCACGTACGAATGATTCACGGGTGCTCAGAATATACGACGCAGAATGGAGTACACAGGGTTGCGTCAGTGTTGTCCGTTCGCAGAGAATGTTACTGCACTCCAGCTTAGAGAAAATTTTGCGGAGAGGTAGTGGTCTACAGATGTGTTGGTACAAGAAGAATGGTCGTGCCTCGCCACATTAACACATGATTTTTGTTGTTGTTGTTTTTTGTTTTGGGTTTTTTGTTTGTTTGTTTGTTGTTGTTATTTTTTTTTTTTGGGGGGGGGGGGGGGGGGCTGCGAAAATCACTTGAAGCAGGATTAATGGTTCCTTGACGGCTTTCACTGCGGCAAACACGAGTATAATCAAAGTGCATCACCCCCACTACGCCAAATTTAAATCCATGCAGATTAATTATGATTTTTTTTAAACTGAGGCCACTGATGCGCAGACCGAAACTGACGTAGTTTAAAAGTGCGTATTGTGATATATGTGCACACGCAGCAGTATAAAGTACGGGGATACAGCTGGGTACCTTATCCGGAAGACATGGTGGAAAAGGACGTTAAAATCCCAAACACTCACCCCACCCTCCGCTTGCGGACTGGAGTTGGTTGCTTTATTACACTGTCAAGTCAGAGGATCTTCTTACCTTGTCGACTACACTGTTCACGGAGCAGCAACGGTGGCGCAAATGAATTAGCGTGAAGAATGAGCATACTGCCAGTTAGATATTCAGGGCCTGCATGTAAAAGTCGGGGTTAGGGAGTTTAGCCCCGGGTTAGTCTAACCTCAAACTAAAGTAGCTCTAGGGTTAAATTTTCTGTTGTTTTTTGTGATAAAATAAAATCAGGAAGCGGGCCCATTCCAGCAAGGTGCCTATGCCGTTACAGAAGGATTTTTGTCTTCCTTTCTTCGCTTCCTTTTGTATTTAATTTTGCTTTTGGGTTTCTTTTGTCCTAGTGTGGGTTAGGCCCGTAGCCGAAGGTTAAATTAACCTCAACTTTTATATACGGGGCCTGGGCTTTACGCAAACGTACTGGCTATATTCTGTACACTTTGGACACCTGAGGTATTGTCGTGGGATGCCCGTTTCCACAGATACACATCAGTCTTGCATGATCTGTCCAACCATCCGTGTGACCTTCACGCGACAATGAAACCGACCGACATGCATCTGATGACACGGTCACGCTTGACGGACATCAGATTAAAATACAAACCACGCGGGACTAGGTAGCAGGGAAATGAAACTGTTGTTGCCTGGCTGCTGGTAATGGGGTTTTGATATCAGTTTTAAAGCACAGGTCTCTGTCTTTTGTCGTGTCTTTCCGGCACGATGACTGGACAATTTTCCTTCCGTTGGTTTTATTCGTTCCCTAGGAACCAAAGCCATTGATAGTATCCATGGGTACAGACCAGCGTTATAATAATAATAATAATTAAAAAAACTGAAACAACTGCTGATAAACCTTAGCAATGCATTAATAGCAAACCCATGGATTCACTTTCTGTCAAAAAGATGTAACGACTGAAACCTGTCTCTAAATAGTTACAAATAATAATAATAATAATAATAATAATAGGGCGCCTATCCCAGGGGAACGAGCTCTAGGCGCCTTACAATCTAAAACGGCTGAAGTAAAAAAAAAAACAAAAAAAACCCAACCCATTCACTCAGTGTACACTACGTAAGAACAACTAAAAAAGTAAAAGAGCACACACACACACACACACACACACACACACACACACACACACACACACACACACACACACACACACACACACACACACACACACACACACACACACACACACACACACACACACACACACACACACACAACACAACACAACACAACTGAGTGGAAAATCAAGGAATAACGCACGCGCGCGCGCGAGAGAGAGGGAGGTGACTTTCTTACCTCCGCAGTTGAAGATTTTCCGGACGACAGTGGTGGTGAGAATGCGGCGTCTGAGAAAGTCGGCGACCTGACCTCCAATGGGCACGATGATAGCCATGACCAGATGGGGCAAAGCAGACAAGATTCCACTCTGTATACACACACACACACACACACACACACACACACACACACACACACACACACACACACACACACACACACACACACCATTTATTGTCTTCAAGTTAACGCACAATTGTTACGACCATAAGGGCATACTTACTTACACTGTTAACTCTTTGACGACGGAGCGCAATTTCTGACACACGATTTCCTATAGAAATTGCGCTCCGTCGTCAAAGAGTTAATGCATAACTTACACACGCCTCGGAGTATCTCAGAGTTGCTTCAGTGCGATAAGAGTTTGAAAAAAAATCCTTAAGTCAAGGGAAAACCACGCGAACAAACAAACAAACTAACTAACTAAGAAACACTAAGAATCCGACAATAATATATATATATATATATATATATATATATATATATATATATATATATATATATATATATATATATATATACGCACATTTTGAATTTGATATTTTCGTCCAAGTCGAAACATCGCGTGATCAGCAGATAGGGGAGCCGGGGACGTTGGATTTTCAGTGCTCGGGTCGTGAGTTCGAATCCCTGCTGAGAGCACAAAACAGTGCTGTCCTTTCCCTCTCTGCCCTGTCTGTGATATCACCCTTATGGTGTGTAAAACGACATTTAACCCGCAAAAGATTAACCAACCAGCCATCGACATATGTTTGTCTATACAAGCCCCTGAAGGTTATTTCCTCTGTAGTGTTTGATCAAGATGGACACAACCAAGCCCCACTAATCGACCTGTACTAACACCTTCAATTGACGCGGAAGTGAGATGTCGACACAGCCCAACACACAAGAACGCGAGGTGGCCCTCTCACGCGAAAAAATCGCTAACGCGGGAAACGCGATCAAAACGACTGTGCCAGAGTTATTCCCCCTGGCGCGGTGTTTTCTGGGAGTGACGGATGAAACTGACGAGGCAGGAGCAAGGCTAGCCTCCCTAAGCGACCCCAGACACGGTGCACGTGGGATGACCTTTCTGTGCACGTCAAAGCTTGTTTGGGCCGTTGAATTGACGCAGACACCACTCGCTGTCCCGTTCCATCCCCTTTGCGATATCAAGAGAACAAATTAAAAAAAGAGACCCCCCCCTTCTCCCACCCCCAGAAAAAAACCTTTAAAAAAAAAACCCAACAAAAAACAAACTTTACAAGACTACGGGGAAAACAGAAAAAAAAAGAAGAAGAAAAAAAGGAAACAGTAGTCTAGCTGTTCTCTACTCCAATGCAGACACTCCCCCCCCCCCCCCACACACACACAAAACACTCAGCGAAAATAATGCACCTTCATCTTTTTCAATTCTACCATGTGCTTTTCACATTGCCTCTAA
Source organism: Batillaria attramentaria (assembly GCA_018292915.2). Taxonomy (NCBI): domain Eukaryota; kingdom Metazoa; phylum Mollusca; class Gastropoda; family Batillariidae; genus Batillaria; species Batillaria attramentaria. Next base: position 1,119,262 of record JACVVK020000190.1, on the reverse strand, counting down.
CTGATTGGTTTTGCAAACAAATGCCGACAGTTTTTAATCAGCGACTCTAAAATGTGTTATAGCGATTTCATTCCCTGCACGATTTACTTCATTTCTATACATTCCACTATTTTTTTTTACGCTGTTCGCACATGGACAATGACTTCATTAATTTCGTGACTCACCTGCTGACGAACTGTTCGACATTGTTAAATTAAACCTCTTTCACTGTAGGATACAATGTATAGCTACGAAGAACAAAGAGCCAGACACAGAACGCGCATGCTAGTTTCTGTATGCAAAAACACCCGGCATCCCCATTCTTCTTCGTATCGTCAAAATCTCTGCGAGAAACCTCCTAGACTATAAGGCATAGGCTTGAAAAAAGACAAAGCAAGCTTCTGCGTGGCACGTCAGGCACGTGCCATTGGCACAACCGCCGTGTCTCAAACAAAAACAACAACAACAACAACAGGAACAATAACAACAGTAACAGTAACAACAACAACAAACACACTGAAGGTGAGAACACGCACCATTGTTTCAAAGAAATGTGCGCGTCTAGCATACAACAATGTTGAAGAAAAATGTTTGTAAAATGCGTGATAAATATACGGAAATATATAAATATATGAAAGTGTTTGACGTTTCGTGTTATAAAAAAGAGTCTACTTACAGCGTCAATGTTGAAACCAAACACCTCCTCAAAGTAGGCCGGTTGTGAGATGATGAGAAGATAGAACGTCCAACTTCGGCAGAAATTAGCCACCATGATGGCGTATACCGGAAGTGACGAGAAGAAAGCGAGCCATGGTGTCGTGGCGGCCTGTCATCAGGACAGAACATCGGTTAGTACAAGTACACGTACACAATTTTCATTGTCCTTGGTATAATACTTATAATAATAATAATACATAGCTTTTATAGAGCGCTGGTCTCCAACTTCCAAGGACTCGCTGCGCTTAAACGCACGCACGCGCGCGCGCGCGCGCACACACACACACACACACACACACACACACACACACACACACACACACACACACACACACACACACACACACACACACACACACACACACGCTATTTACATCCCCTCGGCTTACATACAATTTGGCAGTACAACGAATTCATGATACACACAGACATCTCTCAATCACCACCTCCCCCCCCTCCCTTCCCCCCCCCCCCCCCCCCCCCAAAAAAAAAAAAAAAAAGGAAGAAAAAGAAATAATTAAATAAAAAAGCTGTGAACTGAGCAATGGCCTCACCGAAATGGTGTCATCAGTGTAAAGTTTTCCGGACTACCAGTTGACATAAATTCCAACACGTTCTACAAGAAAGCTCTGACTCCAAGGCCTCACCTTATTCACGATAGAGCTGCTTTCTCCGATGCTGGACTCAATATAGATACGTTCTTCCTCACTGATGTAGGGATGCAGGGCGGGGCGCTCCCAGGAGTAGAACCACCAGATAACGGCCCATGTCAGTCCCATAATACCTACAAATAATTATACACCACGGATTAGTGGGTTGTGTGGTTGGTGTAGCGAAACACCGTCCTTTTCCAACTGATATCAAAGACGGGGCAGCGTGGAAAAGGCTATCACATTTTGTTTTGTTGACAAGGTCTCTGTGTTAAGTTTTCATTGGCCCAAACGGATGAAATACAATACAATACAATACAATACAATACAATACAATACAATACAATACAATACAATACAATACAATACAATGTCCGCAGGCTCACAACTATAAATCCAATGGGATTACTACCGCCTGTAAATTATTGTCGAAAAGAAGACTGACCGCAATTTTTCCCAAGAGAAACTAAATTTTGTCTCCAAGGGGCAGCTTCATCTTGTCAGCACAAGAAGCTGGTACAGGACTTTGCATGCCCTTCCTTTATGTCAAATTCGCACCACTTCCAGCTTAATTGGCAGTAACTGTTATTTCAAGCGGTCACCGTCATTTCAGGCGCCAGTTCTGACATTACGATATGCAACAAGAGACGCGATGAACTCCGGACGGGAGAGGGGGGGGGGGATGGGGGCGGACAGAGAGATATGTTCATTTTTTGATGATAATAATTACACTCGCTATATGCACAGCTGTGTTCTCTAACGGGCCAGAAAAACACACCGTGAAAGTTATTCTGTATGTTTTGTTTAAGGCCGTTCTTAACCGGGCGAACCACCAGTCTGGCGAACTTGTTCGGCGAACTGTGTATTGTATACGAACAGGGCAAGCGCACACACGTACATAGTTCCAGAGGTTCGGCCGGACTAGTTCTCTTTCTTAACCGACCGTTAATGATATGCATACGTCATCGCCCGAACAAGGCGGACTCGGAAGTTGAGACAATCGTAAACAACCAAAATGGCCGCCTTCGTAGATCGAGACGACCAGGCATTTGCGGTAGTTATCGTTTTGAGTGAACTCTTGGAAGCCGAGGAAGAGGAGAAAAGAGAAAAAGAGCGCAAGAGAGGGAAATGTGAAGTGAGTCGATAGCCGCGATGCCGTCCGCCATTTTCCTCAAGTTTGTACATGCGCACAACAGCTCTCCCCGAGCAACCAATCAGAGCGCAGGATCGGCAAAAGGATCGCGAGGGTTCCCACGACACGCTATGCAGTCCTCGAACCTAGTTCGCCGAACCTTTCGAACCAGGGTTTTCGCACAAGTATTTGGTCGGTTAAGAAACAACGTGCGCGAACCTAGTTCGCCGTACTCTCCGAACCTAGTTCGCGAACCAAAAGTCTGCCCGGTTAAGAACGGCCTTTAGGAAACAAGCAAACCACAAAAATATGTATAAATATACCCTGACGCAACCCATTGCAATCAATTTTCTCTGTGCCTGTAAATAATTACAGTGAAAAACAAAGAACAACAGAAACTAAAAAGACAACGTTGCCTGATGGCCGTTCCTGCGGGAGACAAAATGAGTTATCTGCTCTTCTCTTCAGGGACATTACCCGTGATGAGAATGGAGAAATTCATGAGATTTATCTGCTCCTGATAAGCTGCTGTTGTAAACTTTGTCGGGCCCGTTCGCCCATCGGCACAATAAAGACAAGAACACAAAGACGTTAATGGACCACCAAAGGAGTCACGTGGGCGAAACCGAGAAAAGTAATCAATAGAAACACCCTCACGAAATTCCCCCGAGTTACAGAAACGTCGACTTCATTTTCCTTTACAAGCTTCTGATCAAGGGAAACTACTCCGCTGACTGCAGGAGTTTCGTCCCCGGATAATCATCCGCGGGGGCTTTCTCGGAAAACATGATGAAGAAGTTATGTTTATTTTCACTCACTGACAGGTCAGTGCTGGTTGAAACTGCTGGAACGGAATGAAAATGTAGTAATGGAGGAAGAGCATCCGAACATGTTTTGTTGTTGTTGTTTTTTAACAGATATCTGGTGAAATTGGTTTAATTTACTCAGAGAGACAAGAGAAACTCTGAGGAGGCGGGGACTATATAACTGTGTTTTTCAGTGGCTGCTAAGAAAAGACGACGAAGAAGAAAAAAAAAAAAAAGGTATTCAAGATATCAGAACTGGTAGAGCGCTGGATTTTCCACGATGGCGGTCATTCCTCCCCCTCTACTGGAAATGTTCAGCCCACCAAATTTGAAAAATAAATGCAATTCTAACTTCCGAAATTTAAATAGCTGAACTGACCCTTCGCACCACGTGATAGTAATGTGTTTATGTCCAGTGTGTGGGAGAATGCGTGTGATTCACGTGAGCATGCGTGTTGGGTTCAGTTCGCGGCGCTTTGAGCCGATTCATGACTGAAATTGGGTAAAGCGCCTATACAATACTCATTATTATTATTATTATTATTATTATTCCATGCGTGATTCTCAACTGGGAGTTGGTATGAAGAACCTGGATAGCGCAGCTAGGACAGCCTCGGACTTTCGATGTCGGGGTTGTGAGCTGAAACCTCAACTGAAAGCTATAAATTTGGCAGTCTCTGTTGCTGTCATTTTCCTTGATACTACAATATATTACCGCATTCTGTGCTTTTCTTTGGTAATCACCATCACCACTAGTAAAGCGCATTGCGGCATACCTCTCAGCTCTCCTCCCTCAAGGTGATCGGACAGACCCATTTCGCAAATGACTGAGCCGCTCACACGTTAGGCCACAAGGGCACTTAGCGCAAATGGAAGCCAACAGCCCGTATCCGATAAAGATAACAGTTCTCCAACGTCGCAGAGAATACGTGTATACCATTCCATTATGCATATTTCTTTATTTGTACGTAGTATGTATGTATGTATGTATATATGTATGTATGTATGTATGTATGTATGTATGTCTGAGTCCTGTAGAACTTGTGTGCGAGTGATCATGAGATCATATTTTGGCCGGTGTGGTGAGCTTGATTTATATGTTAATGTCTCGTTTCATGTACACCCAACGGGGTTTTGAAATAAACTTTGACTTGTATACAACACACACAAGTTCACGAAAGACCAGTGTTTCAACCAATCAACTATACGGCCTTTGACATTTGTGTATTTATGAGATGATCCCGCTGAAATGTTATTCTGAAAAAAAAACACAAAAAAAACTGAGCTGAACCCCCCCACACACTCTCTCTCTCCCTCCCCCTCACCCCCGCCCCTCCCCACCACCATCACCACCATCTTTAGTGGGTGACGGACATGAACACTTGGCTTGATTTGACTACATTTTCATGAGTAAAACCTTTAGTGATTTTGGGCCCATGTAGAACATTTTACGAACAAAGTTGTAAATTGACACTAAATTGTGTTAGATGACACATTCGATCAAATCGTTCTGTCAAAGCATTCTCGCTGTCCGCCGTGTTTTCTTCTCTCTTTTTTCTTCTTCGTGCGCATTATATGAGTGTTGTTGTTGTTGTACATTATGAAAAGGCCGCAGAATTCCAAGAATCTTCCAGTTGAAATGTGGTGCAGAATATGTATCTTAGGAAATGGTGCCGACTGAACGTGACCCAGTTCTATACGAACCAGAAACGTGCTAACGAACTTTGCACGAGGGTCTAATGAACTTGGAATGACAGACAGAGGGGAAAGAGGGGAGGGGAAAGGGGGGGGGGAAGGGGGGGTGAGTCTAGAGGGAGATCAATTGAATGGGCCACGAAGGTCGGATATGGACTGAGAGACGTACCAAACACGTAAAATCCAGACTGCCAGCCGAGGTAGCGCGTGCACAGTGCACTGAGTGGCATCCCCAGCACAGCCCCGGCGTACGAACCTGAAACAGATCGATAACAACGTGTGAGCCAATGAATGAGCGCGTCTCGGACGCGTTTGACCAGTGTGAGCCAATGAATATGCGCGTCTCGTTCGCGTTCGATCGGCGTGAGCCAATGAATGCGTGTGGCTTGCTGACAATTTACCGCCGGAAGTCGTGGCATTTTCTGACTCCCGAACAGAGAGTTCGGTCAAAACTGGACTTTACGTCGCTTACTTACCCTTTGCATCTCGCTTCTGGATTCACTGTCTTGTGCGCAGGAAACGATTTTTGTCAGTGTAAGACGTTTACAGGAATTATTTATGTCAGAGCTGTGAAACATTTGTGCTGAACGTGCTATTTAAGAAAGACACACACAGAGAGAGAGAGAGAGAGAGAGAGAGAGAGAGAGAGAGAGAGCCAAAATGTCTCTAAATACGGAAAGAAAATACGTATATCTGATTCAGCTGCTCAAATCGACTGCATGTTTACGTTTAATGTTTCAGGCATATTTTCGCCTGAGTGGAAATCCTTAAAAAAAAAAAAAAACAGATGTAAAACGTGTGTGTGTCAAAGCTGAGAAACTAACAGAGAAAAACATCCCCCCCCCCCAAAAAAAAAAAAAAAAAAAAAAACCAACCCCACAAAACCTGATTTAAAATAAAAATGTTCCGAGTAAAAGGACATCTCTGTTTCCAACTACTAGGCGTGACTGGAATAGTTTCGGATGTCTCTTTGAAAGGTTAACAACGCGAAAGCCGTGACTTACTGACTCCACCCTCGGTAGACGCACTTCTCTCGGCTGAGATTTGCTTGGAATAAGCCGATGCTTCAGACACTGGAGAAAAGAGTTGACAAACAGAGTCCGCTGGCTTGACATTTTCTCAGCGCATCGTCGGTTCGATACGGCCCCGCCATTGCCGCCGTTTGAAGCCATTATACAAATTAAAATCAAAGTACGCTGGGTCTGTAGATAAGGGTCTGGAAGGCTCGGCACCCTTCTCGGTGCATCGGGCGAGGTTTCAAGCTGTTAAGGCGCCCTTGTCTGAATCTCCACGATGCAAGGGACGTTCAAAAGTTGTCGTTTACATGACTGCGGGCGGGATTTTGTTCGGAAATTTCAGAAAAAAATCCTTATGTGACAATGTTTTGCGTGAAAAGAAACTTCTCTGTTGACTCTTTCTTCAGACTCTGATTCCGAATTTTCGTGCTAGCCCCTCCCCCTCCACCCCCCCCCCCAACAAAAACAACAACAAATCTCTGTATGATCATGATTTGTGTGAGGATAAACTGTTTTTCTATCTTTTCTATTTCCTGGTGACTCTAGACACCTTTTAGTAGTTCAGGCCACTGGTCATCAGACTAGAGATCAGAAGGATGTGGGTTCCGGCCAAACTCTCTACACATTGTTACCAATGCTACGTACGTTCTTTGAAGTCACGTACTTCACGGTGGCCAGAAGACGGTTTGCTTCAGAACACCTGACCTTCTTCGACCTTCCGTCCCCCTCTCACTCTGTTTCGATTTGTGAAGCAAGCACTTGATCTGTACCTTGCTGTCTAACGTGTTCGGCTGGAGACATACGGTACGCGTTCTTTCTCTTTTTCCGGCTCGGCCGTCTTCAGCACCCTGTCCCAAAATCTCCCGATTCCCCAACCCTGCCAGATTTCACGGTGGGCCTCAAGACCCAGCTGTTTCGCTCTCATCTTCTGAGCGACTGAGTGCCCAGGACTGGTGTCCGTACTGCTTGTGTTGCACTGTGAGGCTATTTTTGTCGTGTCAGTAATCTGTATTATTCTCTTGTGTTTCTTGCTTTAGTTGCAAAATACAGTGTATATACATGGTCGTGAGCGGCTAAAATCACCAATTCTTATGGCCTAGGTTGTACCGACCATTTTCCTCCCGGTGGGAGGGGAATGGGGGCTCTGTGAATGGTGAGATACCCTTTGATCTGTTTTATATATGATGTGTGTGTGTGTGTGTGTGTGTGTGTGTGTGTGTGTGTGTGTGTGTGAAACTGTTCATTTGACTGTGTTTTGATACCTTGTCAAATTTCTCTTGTTTTCACCTGGCAATGAAATGGTGCCTGGGGCTTCTGCTGAGGGACAGGCGTCACATTCAAATGAATTTAATTATTATTATTATTACTGAAACCAAGGTATGGTATGGTTACCACTGTCATATCTTACCCTTCTCCAGTAACCGCTGGACGCGTTCTTCAAGTGAAAGCGCATCCCGATATTGTCATTAAAAAAGGAACGAGCGTGCGCACTGGGCAAACAAATATCCCCGGAAATCGCACGCAGCAGCTGAGCAAAGTGTGATTCCAGGGCACTTTAATTTTGTAATCAGTCTCTCTCTCTCTCTCTCTCTCTCTCTCACACACACACACACACACACACACACACACACACACACACACATAGAGAGAGAGAGAGAGAGAGAGAGAGAGAGAGATCATGCTGAACGTACCACAGAATGAGATAGTGGCCAGTTTGGATCGTTCAAGGGGCGGGGCCCAGTGACGCCAGATTCCGTGACACGCGGGATACGTCACTCCCTAAGATAGGAAACAAAACACAACCAACCAATCAAAAAGTTTGTCACAAAAATCTCCAACCAATAACACGCTACTCATACGCGAAATCCTTCATCGCGTCAATCATCAGTGATCAGTTTGTGCTGCATAAATTTTCCTGAGTTGAAGTTGTTTCACTTGGTTGAAAGGGCTTCTCCCCGTTCTGCTTCTTTCTCTCCTTCCTGACGGCTTATATCGGAGCAAGAACACTGAATGTAGGCTACACAGGCCTGGCAGGTTGATACAGCCAGCATCATTTTCACATCGGACGGCCTTTCACTCACTTGGCTTTTCTTCCGGCCATCCCCTTTGCAGCAATGAGCTAACATCAGGCCATGGTTCTTCCATGACTAAGTGCTTAACACTCCAAGCACAACCTCTAGGCTCTACACACATTATCTCTTTTCTGTCGCCTTTTCTTCTCCCCATCTTTTTCTCTTCCACGACCCCAAAGCGCCGTGAACAAATGTACTGAATGGGAAATTTTGATATGGGGTTGAAAATGATTATCATTGGATCACGGAGAAGTAGTTTGATAACTAGTGCAGTCCACTGAAATACCAACAGGAGCACCCCCCAAAAAACAAACAAACAAAAAAACAACAACAAAAAAACAAACAAACAAAAACAAAACAACAACAACAAAAAACAACAAAACAAAAGCAAAAACAACAAACACACAAACAAACAAACAAACAAACAAACAAAAACCCAAACAAACAACAACAACAACAAACAATAGCAACAAAAGAACGAGGACGACAACGAGAATGCTGACCTCGACAAGCCCCTGCAGGACCCTGACAGCGATGACGACCATGTAGTGGACATCAGCAGCGCCCGGCAACAGCAGGTTCAGGAAAGACGAGATGCCGATGGCCAGTCCAAACAACCTGCACATCATCATCATCATCATCATCATCATCATCATCAGTTTGAAAACCGACTTAATCAGAATTTTAAGCTTCACTCCTTAACACAGTTCGTACCACGCTCAAGTATCCCACGCTGTTGACTCTCGGTTTTGGCCCTATAAGCGAAAATCAGGCAAGTTTGGGGCGGTCGGTGGTCTAGTGGTTAAGAGACTTGTCACCAATGCGAGAGGTCAGGGGTTCGAGTCCCACTCGAGGCAAAGAACTTCTCCTTCTCGTATGTGGCACCGTTCATTCGGGCCGATCGTCGGGGGCTGTCTCCGGGTACTCCGGCTTCCTCCCCCTCTGCTTTGGAAATGTTCAACCCACAAAATTTGAAAATTAATGCAATTCTAAATTCCGAAACTTAACTAGCTGAGCTGACCCTTCGTACCACGTGATTGTGATGTGGTTTCTGTCCAGTGTGTGAGAGACTGAGTGTGATTCACGTGAGCGTGAGTGTTGGGTTCAGTTCGCGGCGCTTTGAGCCGATTCATGAAACTGGGTAAAGCGCCTATACAATTATTATTCTTCTTATTAAGTTTGACGGTTCCTTGACGGTTCTTACTACAGTAAACAGGAATATAATCAGAATGCAACACTCTCACGGATCTAAATTTACATCCTTGCAGGCGATAACGATATACGAGGGTACTGGTTAGGGAGATGGACGATCTGAAAAGCAGTGAAAATTGCTGGGGACACAAGGACTTCAAAGACAAAAAACAATCTAAAAGGATGATGGCAGATGCAAGATAACGACACAGAGAAATGTGACAATAATCTCAACTGTAATTTGACCTGACCGCCCCATAACGCCCCCCCCCTCCCCCCACCTAGCCTAAGGAGTTGCATTCACCACAAGCCGTCAACACAGAGCATAATCTTGGTTGTCATGTATAGATCCTGAAAATGTCTTGGAAGTAACCTGCCAGTCATCAGTTTCACAGCAGTTGACGTCAAGATGACAGAAAATGAAAACAATCAATATTTTGCAAGTCATTTTTTCATTCACTCGCGGTCGTAACAGTACACACACTGTGCCGTTGTTCTGAAATGAAGAGCTCTTTGTTGTCAAGACAACGAATATGCTTATTCATTGAAATCTGAGTATTGGCATGTGACTTCTGACAGGAAGAAACATACATCATGAGTAAAGAATGACAAGAAAGCCATGAAGTGAGACTGCGAGAAACAGTCAAAGAGAGAGAGAGAGAGAGAGAGAGAGAGAGAGGGTGGGTGGGTGTTTGGGGGTTTAACGTCCTTTTCCACCACATAGAGTGATATCAAAGACGGGGGAACGATGAAAAAGCCAGCCCAAATATTTGGCCCCAGCCGGGATCGAACTCACGACCCGAGTATTAGAAGTCCAACGCTCTACCACTCGACGAGAGAGAGAGAGAGAGAGAGAGAGAGAGAGAGAGAGAGAGAGAGAGAGAGAGAGAGAGAGAGAGATTTGGGGCTTAACGGAGAGAGGGAGAGACAGAGATAGGGTCGACCAGACTCAGATTCCAATTCAATAAACACCGGAAATGACTCGGAGCCTCGCTTCCAGCGTGTGGTTTTTAAGTCTGTCATATTAGCCCGTCGTTTTTTTCCCCATCACGTGACTAGTATTTAGGACCTCTTGCTGTGCAAACCTAATTAAAAGCACAGGAGTTGACATATTAGATGTTCACGTGAGTCGTAGTGTTATTTAATATCTTGGACACTGACTGCGATCAAACATATTTTCCCTGTGTCAGGTTGAAAGACAGGACAAAAGTTTCCACGCAAGTTTCTTTGTTGATTCTCCTAGAATCCAGTTCGATAGTTATCTTTCTCCGGGGGTTTTTCGTTTAAAACAACAACAACAAAGCGAAGAAAGAAAGACAAAAATCCTTCTATAACGGCACAGGCACCTTGCTGGAATGGACCCGCTTCCTGATTTAAAGCAAAACAAAAAACAACAGAAAATTTAACCCTAGAGCTAGTTTAGTTCGCGGTTAGACTCTAACCCGGGGCTAAACTCCCTAACCCCGACTTTTTACATGCGGGCCCAGTAGTCCAGCAGACCCACCCACCAGACCAAAGAAAGCCTGGGGGTAGGAGAAGGCGGCGACCCTATCTGACCCAGTCCCCTGACCCCACACACTGTCCTGGTTTCCTTCATTAGCTTCCGTGTGGTCATGACATTGTGTGGAGGTAATTGCATTACTGACGGGAGATGTCGAACTTTACGGACGCTTCCGCGGAGCGGAGATTGGTCTTTGACCTCTGACCCTGCACACTCTCGCCCATAGTGAATAGAGAATTGTTGGACTGGTAGCTTAGAGGGCGTTGGAAGGAGGGGGGGGGGGGGGGGGGGGGGAAGGTTGGGAGGGGGAGGCTTAACATTCTTTTAAAAGGTCTGCAATCTCAGCAAAAAGCCTCAAACATCGCGACTCCTTCGGCTTTGCATAATCCAGCCAATTCTGTCACAGTTGCAGAGTTTTCAGCGCTTATGAAACCAGAGCACGAGTTTGCCGTAACATTATTTGGCTTTTGGTCAGTGAGCGAGACACATCGCTACAGTGTCTAGCGGATGTTGAGTGCTGCACGATCTTTCTCGCTGAGTGTCAAAACACAAACAGAGCTGTGAAATCAGGTTGCCCTTGGCTTTTATTGGGGTTTCAGGGACGCTGAAAACTCTGCAACTGTGACAGAGTTGACTGTGCTTGCACGGTCGACTCTGTAAAAATTTTTCACACTTCGGAAAGCTTTTTGCTGGGAGCTTAGATCTTTAATCAACAAGAGTGATGCTGAGAGAAAACAAAATAGCTCGCAACCGGGGATCGAACTCACGGCCCGATCACACAAGAGGTAGAGGTGAACGAATGAACTGCCTCACAGACATGTCAGAGGATACGTGTATGTGAGCTCCGGTTAATCCTGTCTGATCGTCTACAAGGACCACAGGAGACATTTGTTTCGCAGTGAAAGAAATGCCCGAGACATGTACAACGAGTCTTACAAGAGATGCCCGAGACATGTACAACGAGTCTTACAAGAAATGCCCGAGACATGTACAACGAGTCTTACAAAAGAAATGCGGGGAAGGGAGGGGTGGGGGTGGTAGGAGTTTAACGTCCTTTTCCATCATGTATCCATCATCTCAAAGACGGGGCAACGAGAAAAAAGCCAAGACAAATATTTGGCCAGCCGGGATTCGAACTCACGACTCGAGCATTGAAAGTCCAACGCTCTTCCATTCGGCTATGCCGGCGCTCCCAAACGAAATGCGCATGCTCGACGTTTTGCACAATGAAGATGGCAAAGGAACGGGAAAAGCTCGTGTAATTCTGAACATCTGGTGGCACTGGCCCTCAATACCTTTCTGACCTCCTTCACATCTACACTCCCTCCCGACAACTACGTTCATCCTCTGACACCTACATTTTCCACATTCCCTCCTGCAGAACTAAATCATTTGGTCAGGGTCAGCGTTCCTTCCGTTACCAGGCCCCTGTTACTTGGAATCAGCTCCCTCTTACAATCAGAAACAGTTCATACAAGGAAACCTTCAAGTCCCGACTGAAAACCCATCTCTTCACCCTCTCATAGCTGTGCCATGTTGCCATGTTGTCGTTCTGCTGGTGTGAGTGCTTGTGTGCGCAGGGAACGGGTGTGTGTGTGTGTGTGTGTGTGTGTGTGTGTGTGTGTGTGTGTGTGTGTGTGTGTGTGTGTGTGTGTGTGATACGAGTTTTATCAGTTTTTATCTGTTTTGTCAGTTTTTACCTGTCTTGTGTTTGTTTTATCTGTCGTTTGTGTTTTCTTATGCCTTAATATAAGAGCGCTACGAGCATGCTGGGCATGGAGTTTTTCAGCGCGTTACAAGACATCATCATCATCATCATCATCATCATCATCATTAATATGAATAAAATAATAATATGTATTTTATGTAAAGTGCCTAGAGATTAGATAAGGTTAGGCGCTATAGAAATATTCTATTATTATTCTTAATTAGCTACAGTCTGAGCTCTCAATCTGCACCAGGTAGAAAGTAATACGCTGGTTCCTAAGGGAATTATATATAAAATATCGACTAAGCTACGTCCCAGCCAGTGGCTGATTGGTTTTCTGAATGAACGTGAAACGTGACAGACTGAGACTGGTCCATATTTATGTAAACAAATATCCGGACATCACGAGTTTTTCCTCTTGTCGCTACGGAATTTATCAACTCAAAACTAGCCTAAACATTGTGTACGCTCTTTTCACGTTCAGCACGACAAAATGTCTGGCAAGGATCATGGACACATACGCCCACAGTCATGTACACTTTTGTTTGTAGACTATGCTCACTGTCAAGCAACTCGATAACAAACCCTGATTTTCACCTGTTGATGTGGTGATGGAGGTCCGAAAAATGTATTGAAGTGTGAACTCATTTCCACGTGCAAAAAACTGTGAAAAGCAGTGTCATTAGTGGTTTCTTACACATCTGTGTCTTAAAGATCTAAGCTCCCAACAAAAAGCTTTCCGAAGTGTGAATAAAAATTACAGAGTTAACCGTGCAAGCACAGTCAAGTCTGTCACAGTCGCAAAGTTTTCAGTGCTTCGGGGACCCTTATAAAACCAGAGCACAAGTTTGCCGTGACATTATTTGGCTTTTGGTCAGTGAGCGAGACACATCGCTACAGTGTCTAGCGGATGTTGAGTGCTGCACGATCTTTCTCGCTCAGTGTCAAAACGCGAACTGAGCTGTGAAATGAGGCTGCCCTTGGCTTTTATTAGGGTCTCAGGGACGCAGAAAACTCTGCAACTGTGACAGAGTTGACTGTGCTTGCACTGTCGACTCCGTAAAAAAAAAATTTCACACTTCGGAAAGCTTTTTGTTGTGAGCTTAGATCTTTAAGATAAACTCAGTATTTGTACAAACCTACTTCATAAAACTATGTATCCTAAGCAAACTTTTTATTCACATATGCAATATTCAGCCATTTCAGATTTATTTAGCTGAATATACTGGCTATTCCGTGTGCAAGGGTTAAAAATGCACACACAGACAGTGTGTCTAATTAGATAGCAATCCCCATCTTTTTTTCAAGGTAGTTTTGCTCCCTAAAGATATTTGTCTGAGGAGTTCTGTCCCTTGTGCCCTAGGCACAGGAAGTAGGTGGCGCCTCGCCCGCACACTAATCATGGCCGCGGGAAGGGCGTCACTTCAAATTTGTCTGGGTGAATTTCAACCGCCATCGCACGGGATGGTGCATCATTAGACATGTTGAGCTCTATGGACAAACTCTCTCCCTCAAGGCCTCTCATGGTCGTGTGCCCATTGATTCAGACATAGACGTCCAGGGAAAGTCACGACGCCTTGTCTAGTCTCTGACTGTAACACTTGACTTTCTCTATCATATTCCAAAGGAGCTTTTGTAAGTCTGCGTTTACGTGGAACTCGTGGAAATGGTTATCTGAGCACGTTTTGACCAACTGTGGGAACAGACTTGCGGGAACATAGAAGTGCCCCCTTTCATTTGTATTTCCGTTGATATGCATTAAATAAAACTACGATAAAACTTTGCGGTCCAAGCTGATAATTGTGTGAAAATTACGTGCCAGCGTCTGGCATGGTGGATGTGATGTAAATCACGAGTCATTTACACACACACACGGCATGGACACAGTTCTGAATAAGGACATCGGTGCTACGTAACCCAACGTATATAACATTATGTACGTCTCCGTCTCTCCCCCCCCCACTCCCTCTCCCCCCCCCCCCACGCACACACACACAGGGTGGGTTTCCACTTTTCGGGAGGTGCGGGTGTGTGTGTGTGTGTGGGGGGGGGGGGCAGGGGACGCTGGCATAAATAAACATCCTGATCAAATTGTTAAAATTAATTATTTGTCATTCCAGACAGTGCGAAGTGTTAGCCAAGAAGGACGAGCAATAAAGGAGTGAAATCCAGTCAGGGAGCCGGGATAGCCGAATGGTAGAACGTTTGATTTCCAATCCTTTGGTCGTGAGTTCGAATCCCGGTTGGGACCAAATATTTCTGCTGGCCTTTTTCTCGTTGCCCCGTCCTTGGTATCACCCATACGTGGAGGAAGAGGACGTTAAACTCCCAAACACCCACCCCACCCGAGTCTAGGTAAACTCGGGTTGAAGCCAGGTTGTAGTGTACACCGTCTCTGTGCCTTCCAGCCGGGAACCGAAATCACTGAAAGTCCAACTGTAGCAGAGTGTGTGTGTGTGTGTGTGTGTGTGTGTGTGTGTGTGTGTGTGTGTGTGTGTGTATGTATGTGTGTGTGTGTGTGTGTGTGTGTGTGTGTGTGTGTGTGTGTGTGTGTGTGTGTGTGTGTGTGTGTGTGTGTGTGTGTGTGTGTGTGTGTGTGAGAGAGAGAGAGAGAGAGAGAGAGAGCGTGTCGTTATGTTGGTTCGATCTAGACTTCTATGCAGGAATTGTACGCAATAAGTCTGAAACCAAGCTGCACATGACCAAAGGGAGAGTTGTTTTCTTACAGGGTGTACCTGCACATACATACGTACGTGTACTCAGTGCGGAGACATGTACACTGTAATAAAGGGCCCAGTACCACGCTGCCTCGTTTCACTGGTTGACTGCCTGGTCAGAGAGATCCCCGGAGGTGTAGTGTGGTGTTCATATATACCCCTCTGGCACGCCCCCGCCACACAACGCCAGGGAGTGAAAGTGATCAGAGGCCATAGCACTTACAAAGAAAGAAGTCGAGGCTGTTGAGGTTAGACGACAAAAAGGGGAGGGGGTGGGGGAGGTGGGGGGAGGGGTTGGGGAGAAACGAAGTTGGTTTTACCTGTTGGCAGGGACTCTAGAAGCCAGGTAACCGCCAGGTATCTGAGTGATGATGTAGCCCCAAAAGAAGGAACTGTCCACGACACCTATAGTCTCTGGCGTCCAGCTGAACTCCGGCTCCTGTCAATCACACAAATAATAATAGTAATAAAAATAATAATAATAATCTTTTTATCACTGGTACTTGTTCTTGGTTTTTAATTGTCTCTGCCTATCCTTTATCATTTCTACTCAGTTGTGTTGTTTTTGTGTGTGTGTGTGTGTGTGTGTGTGTGTGTGTGTGTGTGTGTGTGTGTGTGTGTGTGTGTGTGTGTGTGTGTGTGTGTGTGTGTGTGTGTGTTTGTGTGTGTGTGTGTGCTCTTTTACGTTTTTAGTTGTTCTTACGTAGTGTACATTGAGTTTTCTTTCTTTTTTTTTTGGGGGGGGGGGGGGGGTAGATTGTAAGGCGACTTGAGCTCGTTGCCCTGGGATAGGCGCCCCATAAATATTATTATTATTACTGCTCTCACAAATAGAGACACACTCTAGAAGGAAACTCATCGCATACTAATCTAAAAAAAATCCATAATTCCTGTGATGCATGTAAACACTGATGCCACTCCCATACGTTTTGATGTCATGTCCCTATTCGGCGGGCGGTAGACAATAAAATTTAGTTACCACTACATACTAATTGGAGACTGGGAGATTTAGGACATTCAATAGGAGGAGGTGGGAGTCTTACTGAAATGCCGTTTGTCCATTGCGAATGAGATTTCCAAGACGAAGCATGAGAAAAAGTATGTAAAAATGTTGGCCTGTAGAACTCACGAGATTCCGATCTGGAGTTTTGTGTTCTTTCGAGTTATTTGCGACAAGCACGCAGGGCAAAATGCTTTAGCGATCGTGGGGGTGGTGGTAAGAAAATACTGCAAAGGAGAGACGTATTAAGGAGGGCAGGAAAGGGGAATGGAGCATGCATGACGGGGGGTTTGGGGGTGGGGGGTGGGGTCCATAAAAAGACAAGAGAGCCCCCTCACCCACTAATGACACTAGACTTCAAACGACCGACACCACTGTCATGCAGTGCGGATATTTTTCACAGCAAAGCAGCTTTCTCAGGCCGGTTTTGCCTTTGAAGTTGCTGTGCAGAATTGCCGTTAAACACTACAGTCACGCGCTCGTTTCCCCTGACCTTTTGCTACAATCGTCTGAGAGTAGAATTTTCATTGAGTAATTGCTCATAATGCTCTTTCCTCTCTTTCTTCCGTGAGGGAGAACGCGGATATATAATCACGCAGAGTCGTAAGAAGCGAAATGATCAAATTCCAGTTAGATGAGCGACTAAGTATTGCAGGATATAAAATGTGCCTCACTCCTAGCCTACATTGTCATTTCATTTGTGTTGTATTGTCCTAGCTTTCTCTTTTAGCCTGAAATACTCTTGAAGTGTTTGAAGTTTTATCTGGAGTCACCCCCGCAACTTGTGTGCCGACTTTGAGGTTTGTGTGAAGACTCTGCCTTGCTTCCTGGCGGTGCTTTTCTTCTGTTGTTGTCCCTGTCGCCCCATACACCTACTCTCCACGTTTGCTGTGTAGGAGGTGGAGTGGGGCGGGGGGGGGGGGGGTAGCCCTTGTGCCTTGTGTGTGTGTGTGTGTGTGTGTGTGTGTGTGTGTGTGTGTGTGTGTGAGAGAGAGAGAGAGAGAGAGAGAGGGGGGGTATTTTGGGAGTTTAACGTCATTGTCCACCATGTATGAGTGATATCAAAGACGAGGCAACGAGAAAAAGGCAGAGAGAGAGAGAGAGAGAGAGAGAGAGAGAGCCTGAAAAATGTCCTTCAGGGAGGCAGAAATCTAATTGTTTTTGCTTTTTCACGCACGAAACAGCTTTGATCGGATTTTGTCGCAGGAAAACCGTGGCAGAAAACACATAATTAATTAATCACGGACAAGCCTTTTTGGATAAAACATACGGCGACACTCGCTCCCCAAATCGCATCAGTACTAAGTCTGTGCAGGAGCTTAACTTGTTTGTGTGGTCACGCGTGAGGACGGTGCAAACTTACGACACGTGCAAACTGTACTGTTTGTCTGGTCGGACGTGGTTCCGGTAGTTGCTACAGCTGTGTGTGTGTGTGTGTGTGTGTGTGTGTGTGTGTGTGTGTGTGTTCCCCTGTTGCATAGGATTATGTGTTGCCCTTAGTCTCACTTCTCCTGCACAAGGGGAGCCGGGGTGGTCGAATGGTAGAGCGTTGGACTTCTAATGCTCGGGTCGTAAGTTCGATCCCGGCTGGGGCCAAATATTTGTGCTGGCTTTTTCATCGTTGCCCCGTCTTTGATATCACCCGTATTTGGTGGACGATAAACCCCCAAACAGCCACCCACCCTCTCCGTCACAAAACCAGCCTCTACACAGCACGGCTTAATACTGAGGCTTAATGTAAAATACACATGGAGTTATTAAAAATAAAACCAGCCATGTGTTGTGGAAACCTGAGTGATTACCTTACCGGACTGCCATTTAAAGGTTGAATACTTTGACTGAACGGAACTGAAGAAGCGGCTATTTAGCACTTCTTACAAACAGACGTGATATTAACGTCCTTTCCATTGCAAACTTAAACGGGGCTATCTCCATGCTATGCCATCTTACGTTTTGGAACAATTTCGCTCGTAAGTGCGCCCGTACGCTCACAATACTCTATCTCGATAATTAGTAGAGTTCTTAATGCGATACAATGTTGTTTACACTTTGCGTGAGCGATCCAACATTCAAATTCTACGACTGTTGATACAACCATCTCGCACAGCGTGTTAACCGCGTCTCTTGGCCCACTGCCAGTAGTTTAGAAGCTGTCACTATGTCTTGGAACGCTAGACTAGAGCAGTTGACTAATAATAATAATAATGAGTATTGTATAGGCGCTTTACCCTTATTCATGAATCGGCTCAAAGCGCCGCGAACTGAACCCAACACGCACGCTCACGTGAATCACAGGCATTCTCTCACACACTGGACATAAACACATTACAATCACGTGGTGCGAAGGGTCAGCTCAGCTAGTTAAGTTTCGGGATTTAGAATTGCATTCTTTTTTTAAATTTTGTGGGCTGATCATTTCCAAAGCACAGGGGGAGGATGCCGGAGTACCCGTAGAGAACCCCCGACGATCGGCCCGAATCATCGGTGCCACATACGAGAAGGAAACATTCTTTGAGTGGGACTCGAACCCCTGACCTCTCGCATTGGTGACAAGTCTCTTAACCACTAGACCACCGACCGCCTCGAACTATTCCGATCTGATGTTGTAACATGTCACTGTGCAGGTGGCTGAGTGGTGCCAGACATCACGAAAACAGCTCGGAACGGTCTCTGAGTATAAAAATCATAAAGACTGTCCTTTTAACTTTGACATCATCTCACTGGTTAGTTAGTTAGGGCCTTACGCCGCGCAAGCAACAAAGACTAATTCGCGGCTTATCATCTCACTGGCTAGCAGCAGGCTCTCGAATCACGTGATGAAAAACGGAAGACAAATGCTCTTTTAAAAATTGAGCGTGGGAACAGACATAAACAGGCATTCAGGTTTTCCTAGGCGCTCGACGTTTGGCCTTCAAGATTTTTTTTTAAAATGGCAAACTGTGAAGATGAATTGCCCCTTGTGGGATAAATAAAGTGTTTTGACTTGACTTGACTTGACTTGAACTGGGCTGTTCGTGCGGGGGCGGTCATCGTTCTGTTTACACACTAACGACCAGAATGTCATTTAGAGAGAACGAAATGAACAGCATGCTGCGCTCGTAAAATCTGAAATGGTGTTCTCGTAAATTACACGAAGGTAACCTACTTCCATTTTCCCAACAACCTTTCCCGCCCACCTTGGGATTTTATTTTCGAAAATTCTGAAAATAGAATTGGAGGGAAAACCAAGAGCAGAATCAGGGACATTACTTGTATCGCAAGAGGCATAGAATAGAGTCTACAATGTCTCTAGTATTGAATAGTTATTTCTCTTGCTCCATGCCTGTATCAGTTGGGCAACTAGGGCAGTATTTGATCATGAATTATAAAAGTAGCTTTAGGGAAAAAGATTACGGTTAATGTTGACATACGTATACTGCAAATACTGAGGACGATGAACTTAGAAACAGGTTCATGAAGTTTCTTTTGTTGTTATTTACTTTCATTTTTGTCATCATCTCCAGATCTACAAGCATGCTGCGATAAAGTAATTTCAAATCTTTTTCAAGGGTGAGAGAAAAATGTGCATCGTTGAAACTCAATGCACGCTGTGAAACCAAGCTTCAAGAGAAAAAGAAATTGATAAAAGATAATAAAATTCTATTCCAATTACTGCTTGTTCTTTTCAAGGCTGAACCATGCTGAGAGTGGCCTTTTGTATGTAAAGCCAGCGTTTCACGGAGAGAGATTGTCGACCGACGCGTTCGTCAGGCACAGGGAGAATGCATGCTGGCAGCGTGTCTCGTCCAGACATCACACAGAGAAACTCCCCTCAACAAGTGTCCTCAGCTTCCTTTGTTCCGAACCCGGTGCCATTGTGAAGGCCAAAGTCGTTGCAGAGGAGTTTAGAAGACAGGAAATGAAATGGTAGCTTTTAACTGAAGACTTTTTCTGCTTCGTCTTTTGTCTTCATTTTTTTATTTTATTTCCTGCAACCTAGTCTCTATCTTCTCTTCTTTTTTCTTCTTCTTTAATCCATCAGTATTTTTTTCTCGAGAAAGCAGCTCGCTGGGAGCAGATTTAAGAAGACAGCCCCCCCCCCCCCTCCAACACATCCCCCGGCGACGGTTGGCAAAGGATCTGATAGTTGAGGCCGTATACTGTTATTGGTAATGTTTTTTTTTTTTTTTGTTGGTTGTTTTTGGTGACACATGGTTCTACTTATTATATCTATGTGCATTTGTAATAGGATTTTACGTACCAATAGACTTGTGTGTGTGTGCGTGTGCGTGCGTGCGTGCGTGTGTGTGTGTGTGTGTGTGTGTGTGTGTGTGTGTGTGTGTGTGTGTGTGTGTGTGTGTGACGGCGTGCGTGCGTGTGCGTGCGTGTTTATGTGTAGAATGTGAGACCTTGCACAAACAAGCACCATTCCATTTTGAATTTTTAGCAGGTTTGTTAATTATGGTACAAAATACACGCTACAATCTTTACCCCCGGATAATGTGATATATTTTTTCAGCGTGAGTGCGCAATTTGTGCGTGTGTGTGTGTGTGTGTGTGTGTGTGTGTGTGTGTGTGTGTGTGTGTGTGTGTGTGTGTGTGTGTGTGTGTGTGTGCAGAGTGGATCTGTCTGTCTGTCTGTCTGAACGCGCGTACACGCCAATTAACCCGTACGGGACCCGACTTAGTCAATTAGAAATACTGATACGGCGACTTAATGTAACACTTACCGTGACAGTTTCGTTGTGACCTATGATTCCGTCTCCGTTGAGGTCCTGCGTCTCGTTCTTTGTCATCTCTAACACGGCCACTCCCATGTTGCAGCGGATGCCAAACGACAGCAGAAACCCCACGCTGCTTAGCAACGCAATCTGGTACCGACGCGCACAGTTGCACCTAAACAACACGAAAATACTCACTCTGATGAAAATACTCACTCTGATGAAAAGAAATACTCACTCTGATGAAAATACTCACTCTGATGAAAATATTCCACTCTGATGAAAAAAAGGTTGACGATTTGTAATTCAAAATAACAACAATAATAAAAACAACAGTAACAATAGTAATAAGAATAATTAGAATAATAAGAATAAATGACCAACTCCAGTAATTTCCTGTTTAAGTGGTCAGTTTCACCAGTGTATATCTGTTCATCGTTGCATAATGTGCGTGAGCGTGAGTGAGTGATAGGCGCATTGAGTTTCATTTAAATATATGCGCCCTACAAATACCAAGTAGTAGTAGTAGTAGTAGTAGTAGTAGTAGTAGTAGTAGTAGTAGTAGTAGTAGTAGTTTATGGCCATATCGTCCATTTTTCAGAAGGAAATATCCGTCGGCGTCAGTTTTACTAGAGTATTCACGAATTTGCCGTTTGCCGAATCAACCCCTCAATCAACCAGTCTGTCATACAACCAGCCAATCAACCAGCAAACAGGTAGCTGTGTTCCTGTTGTAGAGATCGCGAAAAGCCACTGCATTTCAATGGAAATTTCTAGACCATCCCAGAACATGCTGGTGCAGTAACGTCAGTAGATTACGTAACCTTGGAAAGATTTCGAACTTGCCAGTAAGTTGAGGAATGTTCTAGATCTGACCTGTTTAGTATTTGTATATAAGCAGCCCTGCACAGCGTTCTGGGTTCTTCTTCTTTCATGAATTTGTTCTCCGCTCATCTGCTGTTAATAAAGTCTTGGAGTAGTTCCCGTCATCACGAAAACTCTCGGAAGCAAATTAGGACGCTCAAAACGGGAGACAAAAAAAATTGCCTGGGCATTGTTGATTTGTGTATGTCCTTTCCGCAGCAGTGAAGCAGCAGATACGACAAGAAGCGTGCAGGTAATGTGCTATTTTCGGACACACGCTCAACATGCAGGTCTACGTTTAGTCTTCGTTCTTGTTTATATTTAGTATGGTGGTTTTGAAAAGTAAGATAAAGGTTGGTGGTCGTTCACTCGGCATGATGTCAGGTGATGCACGAAATTCCTTTTTTTATTTTATTATGAGAGATACATGTGATGTATTGGAGATGTCTTTTCCAAAACCAACGATCATGATCTTTCTGCGTTTACATTTTTTTGGTCGTGTTTTACCGTGAATAGTCATTGTTATGTGTCAAATATTTTTTGAAAAGTTACTCAAATGTTTCCACTACTACTACTACTTTTACTACTAATGACAGTACTTATAATATAACCTATTCTAAGCGCTTAAAAAAACTGAACAGGAAGAAATATATATACAAAATTTACTACGCCATAAGATCAGGGTACACACACACACACACACACACACACACACACACACACACACACACACACACACACACACACACTGCAAACCAGAACAGTCAAGTGTTGTTATGGGCAGGCGGGTTTTTCTTGAACGTTCCAAGTTAGAGTGCTCGGCGGAATGAATGAGGGAGAACTCCAGGCTGCATTATCCTCAAGAATTTGACCATACCATTTGACGGCACAGATTTCCCACGCTGTACCTCAGTCGCATTTTTCAACGCCTGAAAACTATTGTTTGTACGCGCGTCTCACGTCAAGAAGTCATGCTCCTTTAAACTGTAAAGCATACGAGGAAGAAATGGGTTGTCTTCCGCATGCGGCCAGTTCGATACGTGGTGATATTTACAAGACAAACAAAGGTCCCGGGCAGCATACAAATATTGGTTTCCTGTATATTACTGCCGTGGGACCTTACACCTTTCCTGTTATAATTACACCTAGAATAGAAATATACAGTGTTATCCGTATCTGATTCGAAGATTGCGGGTGTATTACTCAAGACAAGTGACGCAACAGCTGTGTTTGTCTTTGCTGCTGAAAAATATGTGACTAAAATACTGTTTTGCAAAAATAAAATGACCTTCAAACGGGCAACGGTTTTAGTGTGGAAGTCGCCCTGTTTTACGCCTAGAATATCTTCTGCACCTTTCTCTTGGTACGTTTGACCTTTCTTAAAGCGCAGTTTATAAACTGTATTTATCATTATTGTTATATTTTTACACACTCAGAGGGGTTTTCTCCTCATTTCCTGACGGAAGTTAGGATATGTAACTGTCGTGCCTCAATTGTGAAGTCGTCGGATGGCTGAAATAGGCAGTGACTTTGCCTAAAGTGCGAACTAGGCAGCATGTACATTACTTAAAATGTGAAATGGTTTGAAAAGTTGCCTATTTCATGAATCAAGCAGCTGAATTTATTTAATAGGCTACCTGTGTCGTGATTTCATCTAAACTGCCTAGCTCACGAATTGGGCAAACTCAGGAATCGAAAAGGAGAAATCTGACAGCACCACTGACCCACCTCAACCTCTGGTTCACAGTGCACGAAACCTGTACCATTTTTTTCACTTGATGTTGTGTGTGAGCAAGTGTGTGAACTCTGGTTAGTATCCTGATTACAATGATTTCATGGATTAGCCAGCTCTTCAAAATCATTTCACATTTAGACAAAGTCACTGACTATTTCATGACTCAGACCATTTCACAATTTAGGCAGGACGCAGCCGAGCTATGTGTACAGCGTTGGCCTGTCATTGCTTGCCAGTGAGTTTGATTCCAGTCCGTGGGTAAAATGTACTGTTTCGTAGGATCGCCTTGATGTCCGTTTCAGTTTCAGTTTGAAAATTGGCCAGTCAGAGATGTGCCCTTGTGATACAGCCCCGATGACCACAGAATGATGTGTATCATTGTCTTTGTTTGTCCACCACACCCAAATTTCCCTCTGGGATAATAAAGATGTATTGATTGATTGATTGATTGATTGATGTATTGATTGATTGACTGAACACCTACTCCAAGACTGCCCATTGCAGGATGTTCCCAGGCGAGTCACATGGCCAGAGCCAACACCCATGAGGGACAAACACTATGGTGACCTGGAGGTCCTCCAGAGGACCGCTGCATACGTGAGGACAACTGGTGTCCCCATCTGAAGAAGTGATCGATGATGAAGAAAAAGAAGAAGAAGAATGTCCGTTTGGCATGGTGAAAGAGGACCCACAACCAGCCAACCAACCATCCACCCACCCCACCAATGTTTGTTCGTGATCGTACCTGAAGCAGCTGCAGAGATCAGGAACTGTGTTCTTCTTGCGTGGTGGCTCGTCACCGTCCTCAGAGTAGGCCTCGTCCAGCTCGTCATATTTGACGAGCGTCTTCTCGTCCTGCTGCTTGGACACCAGCCTGAAAACACACAGAAGGAAGAGAAAAGGTTAATTATGGGTGTATGAAAAGCATGCAGCTTGAGATGATAATTTTCCGGGAATCAACTTGTGATATTTACTTCGAGAGTTTAAGTACATCAGTCTGAGACAAAAAAACAACCTTGAGTCGGTTGGTGGTGGTGGTGGGGGGGGGGGGGGGGTTAAGAGGGAGGCGGGATGAGAAATCACAGTTTCTAAGTCCACTCGGGAGAGGGATGTGTATGAAATTTCCAAAAATATGCAAAAGTAATAAGAAAAATCAAAATCAAAAGAACTGTTTCTTGCCTCTATCAAAATCGTCCGTACAAATGATAAAAGCAGATGTATGCGGATTTAAGAATATCAGCCGTCAGTAAAAGTGCAAACCAAATATTTTAGAAAGTCTTTTGAAAACCAAATAAACGTTAAGTGTTTGCTTAGAGAATGACCGTCTGCGAGTCACACCCTGGCTCATATTTAAAGTTCTTTGTTCGCATTTGTCTTTTTAAATAAGCATTATATTCCTAAATGAGCACACGCAAACACACAATACACAACAGACAGAAGGAAAACGTATTCATTTTATTTAATGTCGAATATGTCCTACGTCATGACATCAGGCGGACATTCACAACAAGATTTCGCAAGTCAAAACAAAGACGAAAACAAAAACAAAAAGTTCACATAATACGACTAGGGGAAAGAAAACATCACTGCGAATGTCACACATAAATATTTTGATAAGATTATCCCTAAAAAAAAATGCGAACATGGTTTCCTGTCTGTAATCAGCTTCCTATTTATAGCGCTTTGCACCGAGATGAAAAGCAATCGAAGCTGAACTTTATTAGGAGCAAATATTTGGTGTGCCGAAAGAGTTCGCCCAGAAACAGAGATGCTGTGACCCGACGCGAAAGGTGTGTGATGGCATTTTCACGCTAGCGAGCGCGCAAATGATCAATGCCACGAAGGAACGATATAAAACATTATCATCGATTTCCGCGGATGGTTATTAGGATTTTTTTTAGTTCTGGGTTTCTGGTGTGCACAGATGACTTAAATAAGTTAACCAAACAGTGAGCATACCTGCCAACGAACGGAGAATGCAAACCAGAATTGTTTATTGTTTATTGATAGGCCTTTGGCCCATTCAAAGTTGAGAGTGACATCCAGACATTCTTATACACATCAATACATGTATAAAAAAAATAACCAAAGTGCAAAATAAAGTATATCAACTCAGCTGAGCAACTGTTGTCTTTTTCTTAAAGCTAGAAAAATATATAATGCCAGGTTCTCAACTGTATAATAGTTACTTGAGGCCATTAGCAAAGTGAGTCGAAGGCTGCTTGGATGGTTCCAATATTTTCTAGGAACAAACCGGGTACGTATGTCAGAAAGACTGGGACAGTATAAAAGAAACTGTAGCTCGTCCTCAATACCAATCTGACACAGTGGACATAATTTACTCAGGGGTTCATCTTCAGCATATCGCAGAGAATGCAAACCAGCCAATCAAACCAGCGAATCAGCAATTTTCTCTGGATAACTGCACACCCGTCAGTTTCACCAGAGTAAGTTTAGCTATGGAGTTTGGGAAGGGTTCGGAGAGTACATGGACGTGTACAAGAAGTTAAATGGCCGTTCTGTGGAAGGTTAAACACAGGACATAAACACTGTATAGAGTAGTAACGTGCGAAGTTCACCGTTTTCAATATGTATAGTTATGAATGCACGAATCGCCACATTTATGCACAAAGGGAAGTTCTCCACTGGAAGTCTGTAACTTGTCTCTTTCTGGAGACTCTCTCTCTCTCTCTCTCTCTCTCAGATGGGATGCGCCGGTGGCAACGGGCGACACCTCCAAGTAGATTGGCAGATTATGTCCCCTTAAGAGGATTGCCTCCCATGTGACAGCGCGAGAGATAGCGCTGCAATGTTTAGCTGCTCCTGCCGGGCTCCGTCCCATCTATACAGCTCGGCCACAATCGATGGAGATTATTTTCAATGTGCGCAACCCCCGTCTACCCCCCCCCTCCCCTCCCCCTTTTCTCCTCTCTCTAGGACCTGTCTTCCGTTCTACCCCGCCTTTTCCTGGTTCCTATCCAACTTTCGCGACCGGAGACACAGAGAGAGAGAGAGAGAGAGAGAGAGAGAGAGAAAGAGAGAGAGATGATCTGCTTTCTATCAAGATTCCTTTTCTCTGCAATCCCTTTTCTTTCAGCATTTCTCGTCTTCTCTCTCCCGTTAAGACTTCTCTTTGATTCCCCACCAGAAGCCCCCCCCCCCCCCTCCTTCTCTAATGGCTTTACCTCTTAAGGTGCTGAGCTCATTATCAAAACATTTCATCTTCGTCTGAAGGTGTTGACACCACAAAGCTGTTCCAAAAATCCCCTGAAATGGTTTTGTTTTTGTTTTTATCCAGATCCCGTAATCCCATAAAATAGGTTTCTCTCGCTAAGAGTCTCATGAAGTGCAATGGTTTTCTTCTTCCCGTCTCAAGACTTGCCCTGCCTCTTGCGGGGATTCTTGCCAAAGAAAAGAAGAGGAAAACTCATTGGAAGGGCTGTACATCAGTGGTATGTGTCTTGATCCTCTTACCACAATCCTCAGTTTTCATCAAGATTTCTGGTCTGTTTCGTCCTGATTTTTTTTTTGGCTAACAGTAAGGCTTAAGATTAATCAGTACCAGCTCGGCTCAGCCTGTGTGTGGGAGTAGCGAAGGGAGAGGTAGGGAGAGGGGTGGTTGGGTGGTGGGTGGGTGGGTGGGTGTTTGGGAGTTTTACGTCCTTTTCCACCACGTAAGGGTGATATCAAGGATGGGGCAACGAGAAAAAGGCCAGCACAAATATTTGGCCTCAGCCGGGAAGCGAACTCACGACCGGGGTGGTTGGGGATGATGGTGTTTTGTCTACAGTTGAGGTTAAAAAACAGGTGGGTAGGTAGGTAGGTTTTAACATGTATTTACAACAGACACCAAAGCAAGGCGGCCTTTTTTCTGGATACACAAACACCCAGTCTGTCTACCTTCACAAACCAGGCTTTGTACTGGGTTTCATGGACAGTCACACACAAAGGCATCGTACAAGAATGCAGCTATTCACGTGATATCAAATCGGAAATTTATGTTGGTCTGATATCAATTCTTCCCGGCCACAGTTTACGGGCACAAACCCAGACATACGCTGACATTTCGATATTACCCGTCTACCTAATCAGGCATGGACCCTTTTCTATTTGACAGCTTCCTGGTTTGAACAACAGTCGTGTAAAGGGTAAGGCGATGTCAGAGAACAGTGTATTACAGACAATCACAAAACTCATAACATTACCTACGTGTGGTACACGGTCATAAAGACACGGTCAGTTTATGACAGTCGTAATCACGGCTTTTCTTATTGCTACTGATAGAACAGAGACGACCGGTTAGGCGCGTGCAAGCAATATGCAAGAGTACATCTATGGACATTTGGGAAAAGAACCTCACGTGTACATACAGTGTTTGATAAATTCACGACAAGGCTGTGTGGGTCTTACACTGAGTGCTACACTGTTTTAACAATAGGGTGAGTGAGTGAGTGATTTTTTCGGGCTTAAAGCCGCGCAAGCCACAAAGACTAATTCGCGGCTGAGTGTGCCTGCACTACATGAAAAAAACAAAATGTAACGGTGGACAAAGGATGCAAACTGGTCTACGGGGCAATATAAACCTAGAACATGCACACTGTTTTAACAATAGAATGATAGGGAGACATACAACAACAACAAAATGACTGCCTCCTCTTTTTCTCAAAACAACTACAACATTAGACACACAACGAAAACAAAAGAAATAAACAGAAAACAATCAATCAAGCACAAAAGAAACCCCAAAGACACCCCAAAAAAACAGGAAAAACAAAACAAAAAAACCAAACAAACAGGAAGACCAAAACAAAACGGCAACCACAACAACCCCCCCCCCCAAAAAAAAAAATAAAAAAACCCAAACAAAACAAAACAAAACAAAACACGAAACGAAACAAAACAAAACAAAAGCAAACAAAAGAAAACAAAACCGCAGAAACAGAAAACCGAAACACAAACAAACAACTCCCCGCTCCCCCCTCCAAAAGAACCACAAAACCACCAAACCAACAACAACAACAAAAAAACCAAACAAACAACAACAAAAAAACCAACAACAACCCAAAAACAAAGCAAAACAACAACCCAAGAAACCCAACCAAAACAACAACCCCCCACTCACACCCGCCCACCCCTAAAAAAATCCCAATAAACAATAAAAAACCCAAACAAACAAACAAACAGAATTTGAAGGCAAATGAGTAATAAATATGAACAGTGATTTCACAGCCAGCCGCTGGACGTGTTGCAGTACACTACACCCGGTGTTTTCATCAAATAGAACATGTCCTCTAAGACACTTACCATCCGCTCTCAGCGTCTAGAATTCTGCCGAGTTTCTTCTGAAACCACTTCATCCTGACGGTGCGGGGCGTAACAACCAGAACAATTTATCCAACGTGTTTCCTACACCGTCCACATGCACACAGCGCTAGTTTTAAGGTTTCAGCCAAAGTTTTACAAGTGCAGGGTAGGCGCCGAAACTGTGTATTCTTTGGCGATGGTAACAAGGAGAACTGTCACAGTGACGTGCACAAATGGAGAGTTTTTAGCTGTCCAGTTAAAGTTCACCAACGACAGCGTATGCGTCAGTAACGTGTATTTGGCGAGTATAACCAACAGAGTTCACAGTGACTTGTCCAGTGATGTACTTTCATCCAGCGAAAACTGTACGGTCACAGAACGTGACTGGTTTCAGAAACCTAACACGGCCATTATTCACTGAAATGTCGTGCAGTAAATCACAGGATAACGTCGACGCGTCTGGCAGGTATCATGTGAAAAAAACAC
Source organism: Batillaria attramentaria (assembly GCA_018292915.2). Taxonomy (NCBI): domain Eukaryota; kingdom Metazoa; phylum Mollusca; class Gastropoda; family Batillariidae; genus Batillaria; species Batillaria attramentaria. Next base: position 1,089,989 of record JACVVK020000190.1, on the reverse strand, counting down.
GAAACTGTCAACTGAATGTAAGCCTTGCAGGCGATGTAAAGGCTTGAATATAAGACTGCTGCTGCAGCCGCGTGTGCGTTTTGTCTCCGTTGTCTGTCACCCGCGAAGTCTGAAACCCTGATCACCGCGATCTGCAACACCTACATTATATCTACCACACCTTCCGTCACTCAGACCTACCCATTTCTTGTGACTCGCTGCGAGTGCGATATTACGACTTTTAAACCAACCACCCTACACTTTTTTTTCTCTATAGTCTCGTGGGTACGAATCTGCATAAAGATCAACACAGTTTCTGCGAGAGCTGACTTTCCTGGCTTTGTCGTCGATTCTCTTCTCAAAGCATGCATGCATTCTTTCCCCCTTGCGTGACATTTCTACGACCATTTAGCCCAGCATTTGCCATACCCAAAGCACCGCCGCTGTTCCGTGCCGAGCTTTCACCTGATCTACCCGAGACGGTGCCGTGCCGCTCGCAGAATAGCGATCTGCCAGTACCCTACGTTAGACCTACGTCGATATACAGACACTCAGCCTGGTATACTCGCTGTAAGAAAAAGGGGAATGTACGACGTTCACGACAGAACTGATGCCGAGCTTAGAGGGTTTTTAGTTTTAGCTTATGATAGGAAAATCGGTGACGGTGTCGTAAGCTTGAACGAAATGCTGTTTGTGTCAAAGTTAGCCACACAGTTTAGGAATGAACTGTACGTGCTAAGTATTATTCTCAAAATGTCGGTCGGATAGGTTTCTTGTGGGCATTATTACACTGCTTAACAAATGCTGCTTGAAAAAGAAGACTGTGGTGAGTAAATTCCCACAGGTCAGTGGCAGTTCGTAAGTGTTAAGTTAGCATTTGAGTTAAACATGTGGACCGTGAGCTTGTATACTTTATATTTTAAGAATGTTCGTAGGACAGAAGTTTCTGATAGGCTTTAGTCCAACCAATACTCCCCATAGCCGCGAATTAGTCTTTGTTGCTTGCGCGGCGTTAAACCCTAACTAACTAACTAACCAATACTCCCCACATAGAAATTAAAATTCCCTCTCTTGATACGGCAATAACCATTTCCTTGCAAATCTCTCTCTCTCTCTTCTAATGCTTGGGTCGTGAGTTCGATCCCGGCTGGGGCTAAATATTTGTGCTGGCTTTTTCATCGTTGCCCCGTGTTTGATATCACCCTATGTGGTGGAAAAGGACGTTAACCCCCCAAACACCCACCCACCCACCCACCCTCTCTCTCTCTCCTAGGGGCGTGTGGACCTTCGGACTGGTAATTCAGAAAAAAAAAAAGTTTTAGATTTCAGAATTCGACGTCCAGAATTTGTCAAAAAGATTCGACCAGAATAAAATGTTTCCTCAAACCCTAAATATCTTTGAACTGATATAAGATTATCAAAACCATAAACAGCCTACAAAAGTATGATTTTGAAATCGTATAGATGCTTGGATCTCCTACGACATGTTCGTAGTACGCAATGGAGTAACCTTTTGGCTATCAGCCAATTGCAACGTCTGCTTTTTACATCCCCTTGGGTTGTCTCCTCCTGATGCAGGTGACGCAAGGCAGTATTGACCGGCTTCAACGTGTTGCCCGGATGACATTCAGTGAGATTACTCCCCCTTTTGGGGACTCTCTTTGCAGTTTGTTTCTTCTGGTCTTTTAGTAAGAACACATTCATTGTGACTTTGCAGGTCACGATATGACCAAATATATCCGCATCGTCAATTTCATGATGTTTATGGCAATGTTGATGCTGATGAAAATGGCGATGATAAGAATGAAACTGAGGACAACTGAAAACTATCACAACAGGGGCAAAGGCGACAATATGGACAATGCATAACTGCGATAATGCTGAGGAATATAATTCACATACAATGGCTTAGAAACTTTCTAGGTTAATGCGTGCTTATTTTCCTCTGAAAACTACAGAATACACACTTTTCAAGAACTGAAAGGAATAAGATATCTGAAGACAAGGACCTCAATAATCATAGTTAAAACTCTGGTGTCGAACACAATGTTTCATTTTAAACAATAGAAGCTGTTATCATCCTATTAAAAACACGAACTCTCAATTCTAGAAGAACACAAATGAATTGAAATTGCAACGTTTTGTGTCTAATACTCAAATGTGCACACATGCAACCTAACTGCCGTAGCATTAACGTGTTTTGTCGGTTTTGATAACTTGCGCGAAAACATTTCGCAATCTACATTACAAAATTTCTTTTTATTTCCAAAGGTTTGTGAAAAACAACCCATTTTACAATATGCTTACACATGTTTTGAACAGCCTTCAGTGAAAATAACAACCCAAGAACTTGGACTTCTTTTGGGAGGTCTCGCCACAAATACACCCCCTGCTGTCGTCATTCGAAGGTCATGTCGTCACGGAGCGTCCTTTGTTATCTATTGTGATGCTCCGTTAAAGATGGATTAAAAAAACTCCATGAATGCGAAATGATGGTGTGGGAATGAAGCAGGAACAGTTCATGTATGCACCTCCCCCGCTGCGAGACTCTATAAATAATCGGTTCGATTCCATGCCGCTCTAACACCGCGCCAAACATAGACTAAGATCAGAGGCCACCGAACGCTCACCTGCCAGTTGTGACGTCACGTTACGCCGCTTTCGAAACTTTGACCTTTTGTCTGCCACGCGCCAGAACCTCAAAAAACATACGTTCAGATTTGACGGATACTAGAGATATATCCTCATTTCACAGGTCAAGTTATATGTTTAACTGTCTGTTGCTTCTGGGATTTCGCCCGGAGGGATTTGTTTGGTGCTCAGAGAAGCCGATGACTGAACCCACCTACACGTGCCCGATGGTGATTTCCATGCAAACACGTTGTAGATGAGGTGGGTGTATTGTGAAACTTCGAAGACGTCAAAGAGTTGTAGTGAGAGGTCAGACAAAGTGAGTTTAAGAGAGAGAGAGAGAGAGAGAGAGAGAGAGAGAGAGAGAGAGATGATGATGATGATTATGATAAAACTTTATTTATCAACGGTAAGAGAGAGAAAGAGAGAGAGAGAGAGAGAGAGAGAGAGAGAGAGAGAGAGATGATGATGATGATGATGATGATGAAACTTTATTTATCAACAGTAGAGAGAGAGAGAGAGAGAGAGAGAGAGAGAGCACGATTTCGTGTCCGGTGTGTCGAGTGCGTCTTACACTTCCCCGAAAACGCGTGTGTGCGGCGTCCACAGACAGAAGAAATTATCAGTCAGTCATGCTTCACGTGCAAATGCAACAGGCAGGATTTGACCCGAAGCTGTCAGACTTACAACAGGCAGGATTTGACCCGAAGCTGTCAGACTTACAACAGACATGATTTGACCCGAAGCTGTCAGACTTACAACAGACATGATTTGACCCGAAGCTGTCAGACTTACAACAGGCAGGATTTGACCCGAAGCTGTCAGACTTACAACAGGCAGGATTTGACCCGAAGCTGTCAGACTTACAACAGGCATGATTTGACCCGAAGCTGTCAGACTTACAACAGGCAGGATTTGACCCGAAGCTGTCAGACTTACAACAGGCAGGATTTGACCCGAAGCTGTCAGACTTACAACAGGCAGGATTTGACCCGAAGCTGTCAGACTTACAACAGACATGATTTGACCCGAAGCTGTCAGACTTTGAGTGAAGCAAGCGTGTTTTCAGCGAAGGCAATCTGTGGTAGAAAAGTCAATATGGCTGATTTATTGTTTTGGCAATAGTTTTCGATTTCTTATTGTCAGAGAAGGTACAATATAGCCGTTATCACTTCGGACACGTGTAGTGTTTGTTCTTGGCTGCCAACTCTGAAACAAAGCTATCTTTTGAACAATACTTACTCTAGCTATACTTATTCCTTCAACGCAGCATGCTGAAACATCTCATCCTGAAACTGACAGCACGTATTTAGCTCTGTGTCCAAGGACTTCATTGTTTGATCAAGCGTTTAATTTCAGTTGTCGCCGCTTCTAAATTTAAACGACCAACTACATATAGTTCTTTTAAAAAAAAAGTGCAACATTTGTTTGTCTCTTAATGATTTTCCTCCAATCGCCTGTGTTGAACCTGGATCACAAAGGCGCATGTGCAAGCAGTTTCTCTTGCATGCATAGTCAAAATCAAAGTCTTTTATTTTTCCTACCCGAGTCGATACAGGCACGGGAAAACGGGAGACCACTGTGCAGATGTTTCCATGAACGATAACCCAAGTCTCCTAAACCGAGGCTGTACTCCTTTTTGGCTACAGACCGCTAATGCAAATTTCAAATATTCATATTAAACATAACGTCGCGTATGACACGCTAGAAATGCTTTAAAAGCCACACACACACAAATCACAAAAATCCAGCAGCCAAAGACTCATGTGTAGAGTAAATTTTAACAAACTCGAATATTCCGGTTTTTTGGCAATGTTAGCAGCGACCACATACCCCCTCATTCCTCTGTCGTCTGCTAGCTCTTGTGCCAGCCGCGAATGAATACAAATAGTCCACAAGTGAAACTCATTTTCCCCTAATTTTACTTTTACTTGGCATGAAACTTATTTGCAAAGCCAACAAAACAGCAACAGATTGCTCTTTTTTTTTATTCTGCGGAAAAAAATTAAAAAGGGGCAAGAATTGTGTACAATATTTAGCGTAGTTGTTACCACACGCCCAGGAAGCTATTAGTCGTCTGCGGCCTTTCTTACCATCAGGCTACGTCATGATATATATACGTCATGAACAAAACCATGCTAGCGGTAATAGGAGAAAATAATATATCCATTATGTCGTGATATAAAGCGACATTTGTCATTTGAACCGGCTTTGATATCAAACCACAATCAACGTGCAAATGTGCGGTGCCGTAAAACTAACATGAACTATCGGCGGAGAGTAGTTTTCTATTTGCAATAAGCGCGCGTACAGTGCAGCTCACGAGAAAGGGAAAACTCAGGGTAGTTAAGATTGCCCTAAGGAGGTAATGTCTCTTGATACACACGACGCATGGAAGTAGGTAAATGCTGACGTCAGGTTCTGTTGTTTATGTAGTTTGCAGGGCAGTGACCTGAACTGGCCTGATGGTATCACCAGGCAGTTTCTTATGAGCACCAGTGTATGGATGTTTACATGTAAAGGCACACCAGGGCCCGTAAGCAATAGTCGAGGTTAGGGCTTTTAGCCCCGGGTTAGAGCCTAACCTCGAACTAAACTAGCTCTAGTGTTAAATTTTCTGTTGTTTTTTGTTTTAAATCAGGAAGCTGGCCCATTCCAGGAAGGTGCCTGAGCCGTTATAGAAGGATCTTATCTTCCTTTCTTCGCTTCCTTTTTTAAAATTTAATTTTGCTTTTGGGTTTCTTTTGTCCTAGTCTGGGTTAGGCCCGTAGCCGTGGGTTAAATTAACCTCGACTTTTACATACGGGCCCAGAACTGCAGCTGGTCTTTATTCTGTATTTACACTACAATGATACAATACAATACAATACAATACAATACAATACAATACAATACAATACAATACAATTCAATATCTTCATTGTCTATTTTATGAAAGAGAGATTTCTCGTCTGAGGAGTTTTTTGGGTTTTTATTATTATTTTTTTTTTTAAGTGTGTCGTGCCATACCATGTTGCCTGCCGAATTTCAACAATTTTAAGCGCTTAGACACTATGCATCCTACATTTTAATTCAATTCAATTCAATTCAATATAACTTTATTGTCTGTCGATGGCAGAAAATTTTCTTCTGGCTCGCACACACACACACACACACACACACACACACACACACACACACACACACACACACACACACACACACACACACATTAATTTATCTAGACATATAAATCCATACATATTAAACACAGATCCTAAAGTAATGTGTGATGTCCAAGTCTAATACTATGCTACTAAACTAAGAAATCTAAACTAAAATATGGCAAGGGCATAGCGGACATGACACAGCTGAGTAGCAAGCACATTGGTCGGTGATATAGATCATAATGGCCATAAAGCGACTCAAACGTTCCTGTTTTTTCTGGAACGTGGGTGGGTGTATGACGACATCCGCCTGTAACTCATTTTAATGTCTCCCGCGACGGTAACATTCTGAATAATTTATTGCACGGGGGAATTCAAGGCCTTTGCCGTTTGAGAACAACGGGAGAATAACCGTGACATTTCTGGAGTTTTTATTTTCTGTTCCCTGCTGTGTTTACCACTCAGGACCCGCAACGATGGTCGGAAAAGAGAATGTGAACAAAGGAAACACACACTTTTTTTCCTCGAGATGAACTTTATACTTTGTATACTTTATCGCATACATGAGCGACAGACGGCTGAATATCACACATGAGCTCATGATCAGACAAGCGCGAGGTGCGTGTGACTGCGTTCATCCTCTGACACCTACACATTCCACATTCCCTCCTGCAGAACCAAATCATTCGGTCAGCGTTCCTTCCGTTACCAGGCCCCTGTTACTTGGAATCAGCTCCCTCTTACAATCAGAAACAGTTCAAACAAGGAAACCCTCAAGTCCCGACTGAAAACCCATCTCTTCACCCTCTCATAGCCGTGCCATGTTGTCGTTCTGCTGGTGTGAGTGCGTGTGTGTATTTAATTTTTCACTAACATTTTTGTTTGGTCTTTTTTTTTTTTGGTTTATTTTTTCACTATTTGATCAGCGTTAGAAATGTTGCAAGCGTCTCGTACCTTACAGTGGCAACAGAAAATGTTTGTTGCTTTCTGAGCGATGCATCATGGGAAAAGTTTGCGATGAGTGAACACCTCACAAGGTCCTCTTTTGAAGACTTGTGTGTGTGTGTGTGTGTGTGTGTGTGTGTGTGTGTGTGTGTGTGTGTGTGTGTGTGTGTGTGTGTGTGTGTGTGTGTAGATATGAATTTTTATTAGTTTTTATTTGTTTTGTCAGTTTTACCTGTCTTTGTTTTATCTGTCTTTTGTGTTTTTTTAGTCTTAATATGAATAAATATGTATTTTATGTAAAGCGCCTAGAGCTTAGATAAGGTTAGGCGCTATATAAATATTCTCTTATTATTATTATTATGAGCAATGCGCGACTCACCGTTGAAACCACTCGTGAAAGGCATTAGACGTTAATAAGCCTTACTGCTGTTACACAAATTCCAGTCATATTAACTGCCAGGAAATAAGAGAATCCGTAGATAATAATGTTGTTTATCTAGAATAAACTACTTCCATAAAGAAACGAACGTGTCCCAAGCGCACGTACATTTGTGCACATCAGCTGTAGCTGAAGGCTAATCATCATAAATCACAACCTAAAACCTCTATTGCAGACATTAGCATGTATGTGGGCGCCAATTTATGCGGGTGGGAGTGTGTGTTTGGGAGTTTAACGCCTTTTTTTCCACTACATAAGGGTGATATCAAAGACGGGGCAGCGAGAAAAAGGCCAGCACAAATATTTGGCCCCAGCCGGGATTCGAACTCGCGACCCGAACATTAAAGGTTAGAGGTACAATTTTACTGGCTTTCTTCACGTTACCAGGTCTTTGATATCACCATTACGAGGCGGAGAAGAACTATGACATCACCCGTGCATGTTGGAGAAAAACTTTGATATTACCCACATGTGGTGGAGAAGAACTTTAGTATCACCCCAGCGTAGTGGAGACGGAGACTGATATCACCCGTAAATGATGGAGAAAAACTTTAATATCACCCACATGTGATGGAGAAGAACTTTAGTATCACCCCTCCGTGGTAGAGAGGGACTTTGATATCACCCGAACGTGGTGGAGACGGACTTTCATATCACCAGTACGTGGTGGACAAAAACGTTCAAGGCGTAAACAACCAACCAATCGTGAGCAACATTGATAACGATGTCCACGTCGCCACGTTCTTTACGGACGCCGTAGTGGCCGGGCAGAGAGCTCGTGCTGCTGGCAGCCCCTTTAAAAGCTACTTTCAGCGATCAGCACGTGCGGCGCGCGAGCTGGCTGCAATGTCAACAAGACGAGCGCTTTTAATGGACTGCTAACCACCAGAGCCGACCCGGCGACGCGGCGTGACTGATCGATTGGACCGTGGATTGTCACAAGCCATTGCCATGCTGAAGTATCCTTGCCGCTGGTACCACGTGCAATATGCCATACTCATGATACTGCACCTAAAGGAAAGTCCAGGCAAGAGCGACACCAAAGAGTAACTTACTGTCGGGTGCTTGTAGCAAAATACGTACGCCCAGGAAAGTCTAGATTTCGTAATTTCCTTGACCTGCAGTATGCTTGTTGAAGAAACAACTTTATAACAGGAAGGCCACTTTTTTTTTGGTCTAGAGAAGACGCTTGTAACTAATGCAGAACGTCAATATTATTCCAGAGGAAGTCGTTATGAAGTTTTGTTTCACTGCTAATTCAACTTCTTTGATAGTTAACCGTTGCATCCGTATTCTTCATTTTTGTAAACACTAAATTAAACAGAGCAGTTTAGTTTCACTTTCAGACTCAGATACAGATACTTGTGTTGTTCATGAAAGGAAATTTGTCTTCGGCTTCACCGACAAGTAAACAACGAAAGACGCAAACACATGAAATCACACAAGGAGTGTTGACTTATAAATCTCTCTCTCTCTCTCTCCGTCCGTCCGTCCGTCTGTCTGTCTGTCTGTCTGTCTGTCTCTCTCTCTCGGTGTCTGTCTGTCTGTCTGTCTGTCTGTCTGTCTGTCTCTCTCTCTCTCTTGTTTCATTTTCATTTTGTAGTCTAGCAACGGCAAATTATAAACTGGCACATGTGCTACAATTTCTACCGTTGAAAAATAAAGTTTCATTGTCATTCATTGTCATTGTCATTGTCTCTCTCTCTCGGTGTCTGTCTGTCTGTCTCTCTCTCTCTCTCTCAGCAGCAGCAGAACCACCAGAGTTACTCAATTACATAACACACCAGTAATAACCACAGTACTTAGTATGTACAAAATATTTCCCTTTGCAGCTTAGTGACGTTGTACAAGGCCGAAGGGCTGAAAATCTACCTCAAACACAATAACAGTGTTTCTCTGGGAATATCCCCTTTTTCATTTAGTACACTAGGACGCAGGTGTCAGGCCGAAAGGGGTGAAGATTTTAATGACTCAAATCGAATGTAAGGCACACTGTTCTCACCTAATTAGATCTCAAACCAAGGAAGAACATCTATGTAGTGCAGACAAAATGTCGCAACAGTGTCTAAATTTACGTACAAGACCCGTTGTAAACTTGCATAGTGTGTGAGCGCACGGACGCAGGTGTCAGGCCTGAAATGGTGAAGATTTGAATGGTTTGACCCGAATGTAAGGCACAACGTTGTCACTTAATCAGAGGCCAAACCCAGGAAGATCATGGAAAGCAGGCAGACTGTTGCAAAGAGAAAGACCGTGCGACGTTGCATTGTGTGTGTGTGTGTATGTGTGTGTGTGTGTGTGTGTGTGTGTGTGATGTTTTAACCCTCATAAAAAAGCCGTGAACATTTTGCTGCCTTAAATACGAATGTAGTAGAGGACAAAGCGAAATGCCGTGTGATACACGTGGAAATGAGTTTAATTCACCGGCATTTTGTCTCCAGGTTAACAGAGGACATTAAACATCGAAGCACCCACCCATGCTCATCTCCGCTATGTCAATGCATCGCATTTTGTCTTGAGTTTCAAAGAATTTCAACGAAACGAAAACACAAGTTTCAAAAGATGACTTGGTGAAAAACACGTCCTACCGCGAACTACAATGTGCATTTTCTCTCAATTCAGGGACGTCAAAGCCTCCTCCGTAATGTGGTTAGTCGTTTTACAAAACTGCTTAAACGTATTCAGGAAAGACTCAGGAAAAACTCCAAGAAACCACTCCACTGAAGTGAAATTTTCTTTTCACGGATGTTTCAAGGGCCGTTTTTAAATTCAAATGTCCTCGTTGGAACGACAAGACTAATACAGCCTCTTACGCAAAACTCTATTAGCACAGTTGCCAAGAAGTTTCTGTGGGTATTTCCGTGATTTTGAAATCGTAAAATGTGAAGGCTATTGGAATTTAACGGAGAAGTAATCAAAACCAGCCACATAAAATGTCGAATTAGAGGCCAGAGACTGAGTGGAGGTGGAATCTGAGCAGGTCCATACAGCGGGTTCGTACTGGCTGACAATGGCCCTGCAATATTCCCAGTGTATTGGTTGCAAATGTCATCTTGGTGCTTGGGCACTTGTGGTGGAAATCACCCACTGGATCGGCACAAAATTTCAACCTTTTCACTGGGGAGCTGGGATGGCCGCATGGTAGAGCGTTGGACTTTCAATGCTCGGGTCGTGAGTTTGAATCGCAACGCCAATGATCGAAGACAGTTACTACATTTGGAAACTATAAAGCATGATATTTATCTGTCCAAACGGTAGTGGGGTCGACGCCTCTGCACAATTTCGCTATATTTAGTTCAATAATGCGACTTTTCAATACGCTTCGACTATTCTCTACAATTAAGATAATAAGATAAGAAAAGAATACTTTATCCACCCCTCATGGAGAAATTAAATGTCTGCTCAAAACAATGACAATGCGGTACATTGAACCTCTGCACATAAGAAACACACACACACACACACACACACACACACACACACACACACACACACACACACACACGGCGCAGTCATCACAATTGTATCCACATACTGGACAAATACGTATAATACTGCGAGCAATGCGTGCAAACAGAAACCATAGGCTGTAGTGGGCAACTGACCACTTTCTGTACGAACGAACGAACATTCTTTATTCCAGGCATAGGCACAAAACCCCTTGCCAGAGGGGGGAAGTAGTACAGGTTGCAGCTGCACTCTCTGTAGCTTGTAATGTTACCATGATTTCGCGATCATCTAAACTCCCCACAGCATACAGCGTCGCCTTGCAATACGCCGAGCTTTGACAGGAGCTAGAGACGCAGGGAACAAGATGTCAGGCTATTGATGGGTTGAGTTGAGACGTCTTAGCACAACAAGGTTTTAATCTCTGCAGAATGCCGCTGACTTCCGGCAGTTTGTTGGGCCTCCAAGCGAGTCGCGGGTCGATAGCTCCGCGTTTCCATTGAAAACTAAATTCAACAGCTATGTACGCCCGGTGGTCGGAACCCGTGATTACTTCACGATGTTGTGTAGTGACAATCCGGAGCGGGCATCCCATGCCGGGCATATCGATTCTTCCTGAACAAAGTCGGCAAGTAATGAAAGAATTGCCTGGAGGCAGACGCAAAACTATGAGCAGAAAATTAACAGAGTGAAGCTAAGAAGCCAGGGTAGATATAGATGGTGAGCTCTGAAGGAGTACAAGTAATAAGGGTGCGATCGAAGTCTTTGCTGAAAATCCCTTCACACATTTCGAACCGTTTGGGCCCAAACTAAGCCGTTCCTCAGTTGAGGGACATTGTGAAAGCAATTCAAAATGTACCAAGTATAGCTAACAAGGTGGGAATGGATCCCCCCGGTCCTCGACTTGTTCAAGCAACAGCGTGACTGATTCGAAAGTGTGCAACTCGATCACTGCCACGTGCGCCACAGGGGATCCAATCCTTACTTGGTGACTATCAGTTTGAGCCGTAACACATTTCTAGTTAAGATCACCAGAGTGCTTTCTTCAGCTGTCAATATTCATGCATCAGCCTGACGTTTCACTGCACTTAGCCTCCAAGGAAAAGGTTTACGTCGGTGCGAACCCATAGTCTCGCACCCACGCTACTCCATCAGGGAAATGCGTGAGTTAATCGTCAGTAAGTCACAGGTTCGTGAGGGCTCCTGCCGATTCAAGATGCACCTGAGCGACGGCTTTCAGTCACAATTTCGGACTCACGCGCGCACAAGTGACAGTATCCAACCACTATTTCGGACTGATTGCTTCATAAGGCGCTTATATGTGACACTATTAAGCCAACATGAAATTGGAGATAAGATGCGATGATCGACAGTGTTTGCGCAAGGACGCTCCCCGGAAAGGGTCGTCCGGACCGACCCGCTGTAAATTGTTTCAGTAATGTCTATGTTGTGGTGATGATGTTGCCGTCAGTAAAGACTATAAAACCCTGTTGAACCGTTCCAATGAACCGCAAGTTGTGAAATATATGCATGCTCTATGTGTTCAGTGTCGCATTTATATGTCGCCTTGTTCGTGTACCTCTGTGTGTGTGTGTGTGTGTGTGTGTGTGTGTGTGTGTGTGTGTGTGTGTGTGTGTGTGAGAGAGAGAGAGAGAGAGAGAGAGAGGTTAAATTTAACAAGAATTGTGTGTGTGTGTGTGTGTGAGAGAGAGAGAGAGAGGTTAAATTTAACAAGAATTGTGTGTGTGTGTGTGTGTGTGTGTGTGTGAGAGAGAGAGAGAGAGAGAGAGAGAGAGAGAGAAAGAGGGGGGGGGGGGTAAATTTAACAAGAATCGGTCTGCCCCTATTTACATCTTACAATGCAATAATTATCTTATGCAGCAGTGACCCGAGGACATCCTTACTGCTATAGTTATCAAGAGAACACTGAATGCACCTTCACTTGCCTATACTTCCAAAACACACACACACACACACACACACACACACACACACACACACACACACACACACACACACACACACACACACACACAAACTGTCTGCACTACCCGTACAAAGCAAAAAACGACACACCAAACCAAATCAAACCGAACCAAATCAAATGAAAAAAATACACACAAAAAACAGAAAAAGAAAAACTCTGCCTGTTTTCAATACAGCCGGGTAAAAAAAAAAAGAAAAAAAAAAAGGTGGTATGTCACCACGCGCACTCTTTCCTTACAGCAACAACCCCTGCAATAACCCCCAACACTAACCGATCCAACTGCACAAAGAGCGGCAGATTTCTGAACGCAGCCAGCAAGCCGCATCATGTGAAGCGACTAGGCGGAAGGGAATCGCTGCTGGCTTCCGGTTCCCGAACGGAACATCAATAAACGGCCAATTCCTAAATCCGCGCCAGTCACAGATCCTTTCATACAGTTCACTTGACAGTGCCCCCATATTGCTGCCAGATTTTTTTCATTTGGTTATTTCATTGTTGGTTTCCTTTAAAAAAAAAGTAAGTGATGTTTCCGTCGTCTAGGTTTAAACAGAACTACCACAATTTCTGTAAATTCGACCACGAAAAGGAAATTGTTCCTTTCTTGACGACAGTTTGCAGATTTCTGTGATTCATTTATCTTGACCCACCCTGAAATTTGGCGACAGATCTATTACTAATGTTAGTTTGGCGTACTCAAGATTTTAGATTTCGCCCGTGAGAGCAGCTGTATGCTCGAAATATTAGTACAGCTCTCTATACGAAACAATTTTGTTCACACTTTGCGCGAGCGGCCGAACATTCAAATTCGTGGACGGTTGTTACACTACTGGAGCGCTTAGTGTGGTCGCTGCGCCATCGAGTACGCTTCTGTAGGCTCAGTGCCAGGATTACAGACGCTGTCATTGTCCAGGTGTCTAAGTGGTGTGATGATAGATACCACGAAAACAGCCCAGAGCGATCTGTGAGCATAAACATGGTAGCATTTGCCCCTTTAGAATGAACTTGATTTTTTTTTTTGGGGGGGGGGGGGGGGGGCAAAGGATTTACTTATACTACCTCGACGGAATTTAGATTGCAGAGATGTATTTACCAGTGATACCTCCACGGACTAGGTCTTTTTTTGTAGTTTTTTGTAGTTGTTGTTGTTGCTAATAGGATGGACGAAAGGTTAAAAGCCGTTAGCTACGCGGGCAGTAATTTTCTTTTAAGTCTCTGTAGAAGCCATTTGAATTTCTGTTTCTTATAAGTGGACTGCACGGGGTGGCAGCACTGTACCGAGACGCTTGTATTGTGCCCGCAAAAGCTTGTTAGCCGTCCATTTTTGCGTTCTTACAACAAATATCTTTGTTCTCCAATATCTGCTTTCTGTTTTTGATGGCGTATAATCGAATGCTTACACACCACAGAATTTCAAAGACAAGAAAGTATGTCAACATCAGAAACCGGAAGTGGGCTTACTCCTTTCAACTTTTGTGTTCCTGAATGCACCCCCGTCACACGGAAGCATGTATTGTATTCCGAACCCGTTTTAATTTTACGTGCAGATTGAAACCTTAATTCTTTTCTTCTTATTCTCGTTCTTCTTGCACACATCTGCCATAATTTGAAATCAACGAACAAATCAGCCATGCACCCAAAATGAACGACCCGCAACGCCTCGTGTGATGTGTTCAAGTTTTCATGATGGTGATATCACGTCACAGAACCACTAATGGAAGGGAAATAAAGCGTGCTCCCGCCAGTTGGACCACAACCACGACAATAAATCACCGGACTGGATGAAAAAAAAATGAGCGTGCAAATTTGCCCGCTGTATACTTGGCTGCCCATTTAACTGGATTTGTGAACGTCTACCTGGAGGCAATACATGAGATCCGGTAGGCGTGCTGGCGCTTTTGCGGGCATAGATATCGTCTGTTCTCATTGCCTAGAGAATTACTGGTTACATGCACAATGCCGACAGTTTCTGTTGAAAAGGAATAAAGTAGGAACGGAAACATGAATACCGAATAGCGGGATTTGGAACCACAACCACCCGCGAAACACCGAAGCATATTGTGAAAGCAAATCCGTTTGGTTTGTTCATCTGACGGTGGTATGTTGATTGCGGTCGACTGGAACACACACACACACACACACACACACACACACACACACACACACACACACACACACACACACACACACACACACTGCCCGTACTGGTTTGGCTTATGAAAGGTATGTGATAAGGTTTTTAATTGTTACGACAGATGTTGGCTGATCAGAATATTGAAATATCTGGATCAAACTAATTCTCATGGTACACAAAGACAGATGCTGGGGCCTTAACAGAATTCATTATTTGCCCTCTAAGGACTGTTTTATGAACTTCACAAACACAGGATTATCTCCAACACATTCAGAACTCTTTAAAAAGTAACAACCTTAAATTACTGAAATCCATTTTAGTTAGAAAAAAACTCGTGAAAGGTCTTACAAAAGTTTGCTCTGTGTAGATGATCAACTGTCTCAACTTGAGCTTGATTTAATGAGATTTGCTTGAAATAAAACTCCGACTTTCCGGGTGGGCCTAGCTGAAGTGATAAATGCCGACAAAACACGAAGAGAAAGGCTGACACTGAGACAGACAGACGCAGACACACGGGTTTTAACAACGCAAAAATGAACGGAAAACCAGACTGGAAAACTGCTAGAGTGCGCAATCTGTGAAAGGTCTTGGTGATGTAAAAACAGAAGCAGGGAAAGATTAGTCTGGTAAACAAACGTCTGGCATTTCTAAGACAGTTTATTCAAACTGCCACATCGCCGATAGTCTAACGCTCCAAATGCTGCCATATAATGTCCTGTTTCTTCTATTTCTGAAGTTCTTTCACTTCTTTGCATACATTACTTCACACAGACCATCACGGGATAGAAGACTTTAAGTTACAGGCTGACCATGCAAGATTTTGCCACGGGACTTGGTGTATCCACTTTGGCTGTGGATCAAGATGTGGATGAAGTTTGCTGACGAAAAGTTTAAAGACTTTGTCATATATTTACCATTAGTTACGGGCATTTGAAACCACAACGCAAGCTGAGAAACACCAAAACTAATTTTCAATGAAATTTAAACTCTAAAATGTTGGCAAGGAAGCATATTTTCTCCTAGTTTTTTTTTTTTTTTTTTTTTTTTGCTTCATGTTGTAGTCACGTGCCTCAACTGACATATGGATGTGAATGGCCCTGAAAATTTAGTTTCATTCCCGCCAGTCCAACGTTTGTTGTTTGTTGTTGTTGTTTGTGTGGAAACGTTCATTTCAGCGCTAAGTTCGTCACCCCTATTTTGATGAATCGGCCATAACTTTAAAAAATGCATGGGACCATCAACTTGTTTGGCTGTTTTGAGTATGTGCATCGTATGCGTGTCTTTTGAAGCCTTATTTCAAGAGGTCTTCATTTATTTCAGTCGTTGTATCATTTCCCCCTTAAATCTCTGTAGAAAGTTTACTCCGCCACATTTATCACAGCTTTGAAGTTTCACAGTTTCCACAGCTGTGCGCGTGATACGACACCTCTCCAGTGTTTCTTTATTGTCACAGGCGGCGTTGGTTTACAACGTATGCAAATTACACCTCACGACTGTTTACTGCGGTGCCAACAGTTATTCATCCGCCGGTACCACTTTCTACAAAAAGGGTCACACGCGCAAAATGCAGACAATTTTTGAGCAAAGACCAGAACATCAAAAAGAACACGTCATTGCAGTAGACATCAAAATCCCATCATGAATATTTCAGTACTACGTACCGAACCCAACTGAGCCGAACCGAGGACCGGCTTCACTGTTTCCTTCACGACTTCGCTTGCACGCAAACGCCGGGCCTCAGTCACTGACTCAGTTTGAAATACAAGGGTGGGTGAGTGGGTAGTTGTTGTTGTTGTTTTTTTTTTTTTGGGGGGGGGGAAACGTTTTTTTTCCCACCACATACGGGTGATATCAAAGACGGGGCAACGATGAAAAAGCCAACACAAAATATTTGGCTCTAGCCGGGATACGAACTCACGACCCGAGCATTAGAAGTGCTACGCTTTACCATTCGGCCACCCCGGCTGCCCGTTTGAAATACAAACAATAGTGAAAAATATGTCAGACTAACACGCAGTGTGCTATGACACAAATATACATATCCCGCGTGGACAAATCTTCAACACACCCGTACTGGCATTAATTAAAGATTGGTACATTTACCTGTAGTATATTATATTCAACTGCCGCCGATATTTATCAGGAACTTTTGAAAGACAATAGCGGACAACTAATGCCGGTCTCGGCTTCAATATGCACTTTGCACTTTGTAATACACTTCTCATCCATGTTAGAAACGCCAATACACTCTCTTCATTTAAGAGCAGCCTCTTCAAACATCTAATGTGTGTGGGTTCGCAGCCACTTTTTTTTTTAAAACACCATGTATCCGACCACTAATGTTGGTAGATGAATAGTGTGTGTGTGTGTGTGTGTGTGTGTGTGTGTGTGTGTGTGTGTGTGTGTGTGTGTGTGTGTGTGTGTGTGTGTGTGCAGCATTAGCAATGGCAAGAATGAAAACTGGACCATCGAACCAATGTCTTTTACCGTTTTCAAATAAATTTCATTTCATTTCATTACATTTTTCTCACCGAACTCATGGCTAATCCATTTGATGTCATGAAAGTCAGATCAGTGTTGATCCGAACCAGGCTGTAGCTTCAGAAACTCTTTCAGGCCCAACCCAACCCAACCCCCTGTCCTCGAAACAAAGCAAGCAATTAGTGAATGTGTGCGATATCATCCTCCCAATGCACCCAGTTCACTGGACCAGTTGGTGTCAGGAGTGGGACTGCACTGTGTCGCGAACAAAGATGCCTGCGTTCCTAGCCTGTGTGAAGTGGGTGGAAGTAGCAACATTGTGCAACACAAACCAATCGATAGCTGACACCGCGCTAGAGTCGTTTGAAAAGGGCGAGTAAATGAAATTGCCGAGACCACCAGTTATTAACAAACTCCATCATAGGCGGATTCAGGTGAACTACATGAATGGGGGACAGTTGAGGGTGAGTGGGTGTTTGGGGGTTTAACGTCCTTTTCCACCATATACGGGTGATATCAAAGACGGGGCAACGATGAAAAAGCCAGCACAAATATTTGGCCTCAGCCGGGATCGAACTCACGACCTGAGCATTGGAAGTCCAACGCTCTACCATTCGACCACCCCGGCTCCCGGGGACAGTTGATAAATACACAAATTGAATAACGGCCATCTGTGTAGTCTACATATATTTTCCGCCTAAGACTTTGCAATCACTTTCATATTAATAATAGTATGTTATCGAAATTTCTTGTTCATTTTTGCGTTTGTTTTTCCCCCGAGGAAGCCAGAGTTCGCCAGTATATATACGTATCTGGAAGAAGAAAAAATCAAAATGTTTGATTCTCTTTTGCGTTTCGCTGTCTTGCAAAACCAAACGTAACAGGCTGAGAAAAGGACCATGCATGCAGACGACAATTTTAACCGGAATTCCAGAACTCAGAGGACCCCATTCTTGAGCCGCCTTTGCATAGTTGTTTTCATCCTTGGTGTGAGAGGGTTAACTTGTATTTGATGCGGCTGTAATCTGCCCTGGGATTGGCTGCTAAGCTGAAGCAATAGACGGAATGAAAACGGAACGAAACGCACCACGTGTAACAAAGTGTTTTGTTTGCAGCGGCATCTCACCTGAGAGAGAGAGAGAGAGAGAGAGAGAGAGAGAGAGAGAGAGAGTCCACTTTCAGTGACTAGGCCATCTCCGATGACACAGAATGAATTTTCCCCCGCGACTCGTAATGTGTTTGCAGCTGTGGCCCCGGCTGTGTCTTTAGAAAGAAAAAGATACTGAAGTAAGCAGTCTCGATTTCACTTTAATCTTTGAGACGCTTTAGGCATCTGTTACTGGTATAAAGTTATGAGAAAAAGAAACCCCATCAAAACTGGGTTTCTGTAACGCAGTATAAGCTGTATTTCTGTAGGGTTTGATTTAACACTTTTCTTGCGCTTTTTCAAACACAAAACTATGTCCATTACTTCATTTGCTGCCTTCAGCCATAATACTTCCTTCTGCCGATGGCCACCGCGTGATTTTTTTGACAGTGTGTAATGTCAATAATCTTTCCATTTTGAAAAAGCTTTTGTGTGTCTTTGGAAAATGTCAGCATTCAAAATCCTTTCCTCACAATCCAAAGCCAATTTACAACCCTTTTAGCTGCAGGCAAGCCAATTAGCATACGGCGGGCGAGGAGGGACAAAAAAAATGATAATCCCTGGTGCATCCCTGATGGCATTAAATTGAAACCCGGAATTAAATTTCTGCCAATCAGTCTATTATTGTGCAGGAATCCCAAGGATAATTCAGAGGATATTCCCACAGCGCACTGTGACGTAGGAGACCCCTATGAAGCTGTGTGTGTTCTGGGGATTTATGATTTAGGAATTTTAGACAGAACATTAAAGAAACAAAATGCAGCGGGGAATGGCATCAGGATAAGCTGGTTCTGAGCTTTCTGGTAAGTTCGTGATCTCTGTCTTGCTCTGTCTCTGCCTCTGTCTGTCTGTCTGTCTGTCTCTCTCTCTCTCTCTCTCTCTCTCGTTTCACCATCAGCAGCATCGTTGTCTTTGTAGCAGTCAGCAGACACACACATCCCTCAGCTTCTTCCCCCCCCCTCCCCCCGATCCCTCATCCTCACACACGCACACTCACATACGTAGCGTCATACAAAGCTACACAAACAAACCCACGGACAAAACGACAAGAGGTGAGAGCGCACCAGCGCAAGTGTTCGCAAAAACGACGGCAGCTCTTCAGCCACATTATTAATTGATGATGCTCGAGCCTCTCCCCTCAGCGTAAAGTGGAACAGTCCTGATTGGGGCGCCCTGCGGGATGCATTGTTGGCAGGAAATTTCATTTGGCTGGGGAAGAGTTATTCAATTTACTATTTCCACTGGCCGACAATCAGGCTGGCTACTCACGGAAACGCGAGCAGAGAAAGACGAGAGGGGATCTCTAGACAGACAGACAGACAGGATGCTTTAGGCTGGGTATCCGACAAGTAGGTTATATCATGGAGAGGCAGCAGGAAGTATGCTACATGTATCAATATACAGCATGGCTGACAAGGGAGATATGAAAATATATACAGCAGGTCGATTAAACGATGCCTCTGTATGTCTGGCCAATCAGGAGATCCGACCTGAAAATGCGATAGTGTCTGTTCCTCCCAAATAATTATGGGCAGTAACTTTATGGAAGGACCATTGAAGTGACATCGGCAGCTTGCAGTTGTCACTGAATCTGCAGACAAATGGCGACGACAAGAGACTATCTTTTAATCTCACACAAAGAGCCCACAAAATTATCCTACTTATATATGGCTGACGACGGTTTCTCAGCAATATTTTCTGTGAGCTGTCTTCTACTGCCATTATACCGCTATTGTCCTCGATGAATTCGGATGAAAAGTTTTTTAAGATCATGATTAGATAGTGTAAATATTCATTGTATGAATAATGAATACGGCAAAGACTGGGTGTAGTAAATGGTGTAAAGATGTTGAATGTCAAAAAGCCACTGTGACGCCTGGAATGACGGTGAGTATCTGGGTGTTAATAAGCCTTCATCAGGACATTTGTCTGGGGCAGTGGCTAGCTATACATGACATGAATGGTTGCAGCAGTTCTTGCCCTGAAGGCCGAATTAACAGCGTTGTAAGCGCCACGCTGACTGGCTCCGTGTGCAGAAGACCCGCCAGTGGGCAAAGCGGACAGAATCCACGGGATTAGGCTGGACAGGACAGCATCACGGGAAGGACGTCCGACAGACGTGGTTATCATCAAGCTCATGACCCCGCGGCCACAGGAAACGCTCTTCTGTTAGGGAGACCACATAGTGTCTGGGCTGGAGGGCGTCCAACTCTGCCCTATCGATTGTGTTTGTTGTCGGGTTTTCCAGACGAAAACTGCATTTTGTTTTTAGTGTGTGGCGGTATAAATAAAAACACCGAAACAGAAACAATTTTTAGAAAAATAAAGGTGCGATGAGAGAGGACTCTACTTTTGTTTTGATTCTACTGGTTGATAATGACCATGCACACGACAGTATACTGTAGCTGCACATATTGCATTTTACACTATTGTCCTAAATTCTCTCTTTTTTTTTTTTTTTTTGGTTTGGTGTGTGTGTGGGGGAGGGGGGAGGGGCATATGCATGCCTATGAACAACGCCTCTAGCCAAGGCATCTGTTCTAAACGAGGAAAGTCTTTCCACATATCATGACGTTCGTCAACTTCAGATTAATATGCGTCCCTACTTCTGTGGAGGATTAGGTCCAGAGACATGGGAAGGAGACACTTGCACGCTGCTAATCAATATCCACATGACTGGAAGCTTCACAAGAGTTTCTGGGAAGATACTCGACATCTCAGTGACGTTCAACAAATTATAAGAGAGCTGTGGACACTGACCATTGTCACCGGTCTTGGGGCCACAGAGCTACAGACTCTTGCCACAGAGCTACAGACTCATCCGACTTTACCAGACTTATCATCTAATCCGCACTTCTAGGGAACCTAGCGGGGCTCCTTCATTACATCTCATCCCCTATCTCGCTTGATGACCACCTGGTCTCCAGACGAACTTTTTATATTGCGTCTGATCCGAGTATCACGCGCGAACGTACACATTCCACGCTGGTGTACTTTTGTTTAGTTCATCCCTAACAACATTGACTCCAGGAAATCTGACGGGGCTCCTTCATTACCTCCTTCCCCTATCTCGGCTGATGACCACCTGGTCTCCAGACGAACTTTAATATTGTATCTGATCCGAGTATTACGCGCAGAGTAAACAGCGGTCACAGGCCGTGGCTGAATTTCATACCTGTGTCGATCCGTAGTCAGTGACAAGATTGAGACAAGATCGCATCCTGTGTGGAAAGGGCTTCAGGGAAACGCTATGACGTTTCGCCGACCCAAAACTAAACCTAAAAACGGCACGATTTTAACATTTTTTTCTGTTTCAGCCATCTGGGGGAGGCGAGTGGCTACGTGATGCTTGTAGAGTAGAGTGCAGCTTTTCAAGCATAAGTAAGGGAGGGGGCTTTTAAGGGCGCTTTGAGCATTGCCATGAATTGTTGCTTCGTCAAACTTTTCCAGCCACTAGAACCCGCCCCCACTCCGCAAGAAACTGCATGTTAAACTTCAGTTCCCGCCCGCTGCCCGAAACGCAGAATCCATATTTCGTCCATTTATGTCTCCTGACCATGACAAGTAATTTGTACAAGCGCAGGGGGGCTGAGAACATATTGCTGCATAAAATCAAGAAGAAAGCGTTGCGACTTTTCCCCCACCGCAGCCGCAGGGGATAGATTTATTTTAGTCTAATAGCAACCACCTACTCACTGTGTGAGAGTAGTGACGTAGGTAAATGTAATACAGCTATTTACTAAAGTAAAAGGAAAGCCCACGCGTGAAAGGTACTGAAAGCGTCGCTAGCTATTTTCCGCTGCCGCTTGTAAGTCACGCCTGTAGATTATTCGCGTAAAACTTCGTCTAGTAACACCCAGCTGCGCCCATAATCCATCAAGCAACGACTTACTCACTTAGTCCATTCCGCATTGTCTCCGCTAGAAATCGTTGTATGGACAAATCATAGACTGCGTGTGCAAACTTTTCTCTTTCTGTCGTCCTTTTGTCGTGCCGCGCCTGTAAATACATTTTCCTCTCACGGGCAGCCTGTGACTTAGTCCGCGCAAACAAGCCATTAACACACTCGGTCCCCGTTCAAGCCAACATACCGTCAAATACAGAAGCAAGGCGGCATTGTTCATGATGTGGAATCGACTAATTCTGTAGGTGCGGGGTTGCTTAACTGAAAATCCTCCATTTGCTTTTCGAGATCTGACTTTTACCGTGACGCTTTTACCGTCGCCTGGGAAAGTCAAGGGAGACGATGCAGTCGATCATAACTAGACAATCTGAGTTTTCCTTTGTGGGCGATCTCTTGTGCACGGTGCTTCGGCGTATTATTTGTTCTTCCCTTAGTGAAGTCTGATTTGAAATGCCTGTAGCTTAGATACTACTGCCGATCGACCGTCATGCATTTTTTCCCCAGTATATACCAAACTGCAGAGCAAATGTAGACTCTGCACTCTTGCTGCATCTCGGTACATGTTCTTGAGAGTGTTCAGCGCGTGAACCAGCTCACCCATAACAAACTACAAAGAACTTTTTATGCAGAGGGGTGGCGGTGGTGGTTTGTGTGTGTGTGTGTGTGTGTGTGTGTGTGTGTGTGTGTGTGTGTGTGTGTGTGTGTGTGTGTGCACTTGCTTGTGTTTATGTGTAGAGTGTGAGACCTTGCACAGTCACGCACCATTCCATTTTGAATTTTCAGCAGGTTTGTTAATTATGGTACAAAGTACACGCTACAATCTTTACCCCCGGATAATGTGATATTTTTTTCTTCTTAGAAAACCAGCAAACTAGAAGAAAAATACTCTTCATACAACCACCACAACCATGGCGGCCCTCCACATAACTAATTCAACCCAACCTTCCGTTTGTAGCACACGGTACAGGCCAGCCCATGCAGTATTAACAGCCATGCGTTAATCACAAGTTCTCTCTCTCCGCTTCTAGCCTCGTCCCGTGATGCTCTATTTTAGGCTTGAGCTCCATAAATCTTTCCATTTTCTAGCAGCAAAGCAATTACATTTGAGAGTAATTGAATACGAGATGTTTCTTTCGAGCCTAATCTGAAATCAATAGGGAAGGCGTAGCCTTAGAAAATGATATTTCTGTAGAGAGAGAGAGAGAGAGAGAGAGAGAGAGAGAGAGAGAGAGAGAGAACAACTGTCTTTGAAACTTCGATTCGGCCTCGTTTTGAAGCTGATACCAGCTGACATTCGCACGAGTCTGAATTTGGACATTTTTCTGATGCTAAAATAGTGGCTTTCAAAAGTATGTCCCTGTGAAATTGAAAAAATGCCACATGTTCGGCATACTAGTGTCACAGTAGAATCTGTGAGTCAAACCTGATACTCGGAATTATGCTTTGTGGAAGTGTTTTCCTGTGTTTCTGATGGAAACGACTGTCACTCGCTGAACATCCCAGAACAGAGTTAAGGTCACACGAATATTCCGTCTTACTTTTTTAAAACTAATACTTTATTGTCCCTTTCCGGAAATTCGGCCTACTTCCCCTGGTGAAAGCGTGTCGCCGCGGTGCAGCGCCACCCGTTACCTATCCTATTTTTCAGTTTTACTGGGGAATGAAAGCCGGATAACCCGGAGAGAAACCCCCGATGAGCAGCCCGGCAGCCAGGAAAAACCGGTATCACATCTTACACAAGCTCGACCTGGGCTCGAACCTACGCTTCCTCGCCGTGATAGCGGTGACGGCCGTTCAGTAGCGCCGCGGCTAAATCTAAATCCGACGCACCACATATTTTTGACCACCGTTAACAAACAAACTCAGTCGAATATAACCAGCTGCGTTGTTTTATACACACGGTTTGAAAAAAGCGTTTGTACATTTCTTTCTGCAAAGGGCATTCGTATGAGAATGCATAAAGAAAGATGTATTTTTTAATGATTTAACCTGCAGATTCACATTTTTCTGCTATGTAGTAATGCCCACGATGTTTTCCCCCGCAGAAAATGTCAAACGCAGTTCTGATGTACTGATTCCTGGTCGGGGGGAAAAAACCCAAATGACAACGCCTTCTCAGTCTGTAGCTCTGTGTAGCTGTAAAGATCTGATTTTTGAACTCTCTCTCTCTCTCTCTCCCCCCCTCCCCCGCCCCCCCCCCCCCACACCCCCCCCCCCCCCCCCCCCCACCAACTCTCCCCTTATATGTAATCTCTTCCTGAATACACGTATTCTCCCTTTCTCTCTCCCCCCCCCCCCCGCGCCTTTAAGTAGTTTGTCTTTTTAATCTTTCTTTCAGCTTCCCTGGTTGTTTACCAGTAAAGGACTTGAAGAAGCGTAGCGTAGTTTTGTCATGGTCTAATCTGTCATTAACGTTTCATCATCATCATCATCATCATCATCATCGTCGTCGTCGTCGTCGTCGTCGTCATCATAATCAGCATCTCATCTGCCTGTCTGTCTGCCTCTCTCTCTCTCTCTCTCCCTCACACACACACACACACACACACACACACACACACACACACACACACACACACACACACACACACACACCCTCCCCTTCCCTCCCCTCCCCTCAAGGGACAGCATGAGCTAGAATCGTCTGGACGCGCCTGGCGAACCAGCGCTATCCAATATCGCGTTTTATGGGCGTTTCAGCGCAGGAACAAAGATCGGCCATTTCCGTGAGTTCCCTCGGGGCCGCTCTGTGGGCTATAGTGGATTATTTTCACCAATGACAGAATGCAGGACTAGTCAGCGTTACCACGGCTGCACGCCTCTGTTTATCATTGTCTTTTTGCAATGGCGCGGTGCCCAACAACTCACGTAAAGGGTGATATTGTATATTCCACGTACATTGCAAATGGTGCTATTAACAGAAATAAAGGGAGGTGAAATGAGTTTTATGCAGCCACCGCGGCTGCCACTGACCACGAAAAAAACCCCACAAAAAAACCCGAACCCTAAGCCTTTCGAGAGAATTTCCCTGAGTGGTATTTCTCAAAGTTAGATTCAGCATGTCTCAACTCGGGGAAATGCGACGAAAATGTGAGTGTTGGTCTGTTCGATGTGGCATAAAAATCACATATTTTGGACGATTTGTTTTAAAAATACACTTATCTCACGCGAGTTTCTGTTACATTAATTTAGAACAGCCGCGAATTAGTCTTTGTGGCTTGCGAGGCGTTAAGCCCTAACTAATCCTGTTACATTTGGAACTGTCTCCAATGATTGTCCTTCACCAAAGGAAAACTAACTAACTAACTAACTAACTAACTAACTAATAACTAACTAACTAACTAACTAACTAACGAAATTTCAGTCAGACTCACTCACTCACCGTATGTGGTGGAAAAGGACGTTAAACCCCCAAACATCCACCCCACCCACCCTCACTCACTCAGTGACTCACCCACTGACTCACTCACTGACTCACTCATCTACCCACCCACGCACTCACTCCACTAACTAAGCATTTTATTGGTGCCGGGTGCAACTGTGCTTCCTTTAAAAGTGCAAAATCATTTCGGAGGCCGAGCTGGGAGTTCATTCACTTTTGGGGATTGGATAACCAAACACTACGAGGACAGCTGACTCGGTGTGACGTGCTCCATGTTTGGACACTAGACAGGATAGAAATGGTAACAGTGACGGTCGGGAATGACAACAGACTCCAATGCCAATTCAGAAAATGATATGCAGGTACACAAGAGAGTAATCATGCAAACAGAGCGAGCCAGAAATTGACGCCAACCTAAACATGCTTTATAACAAATATCGCATTGATCGTCAGCCAATGGCCATTGGGGGAAATTTTATGGATGGGAGCACGGACATACGTGGGCGTTATGTGAACAATACCAGACAGAAAGGTACACCTACCTACCATGCTCCATATAATCTCGAATCCCACAGTAAGTGTCTACTAAATGTACGATGCGGCATGGAGTGCAGACAGTCGCTTATTTTTGTACTCGCCTGCAATACGTAGTAGTGTGGGGGTGGGGTGGGTGTTTGGGAGTTTAACGTCCTTTTCCGGCACGAAAGGGTGATTTCAAAGGTGGGACAACCTGAAAAAGGCCAGCACAAATATTTGGTCCCAGCCGGGATTCGAACTCACGACCCGAGCACTGAGAGCCCAACGCTCTACCATTCGCCTGTTCCGGCTCCTCTGAAGTACGTGTTAGAGTGGAACTTGCGAAGTGGTAGTACGTAAATATACCTGCACGTCCTATAATATGTGCGTCATCGTCATCATGATTCAGTACACGTGTCCTATACTTTTCCGGGCAGACAGGACTTTTGTCCTATTACATTAACCCTGACCTCTGACCGTGCCAAATAAAAATTCCAACGTCCTACTGGGCTGTGTCTGTAGATTCTTGTTGCCACGGATACACCGATTCATGTATCAGGTGGCTGTCGTGGACGTGCTGTGTCATGGCGAAAACCACACTGATGCATTTCACACTGTCTGGCACGACAGAAGGTTGAACAAAACAAAACAAAACAAAACAAAACAAAAACGTAGGCTGTAGGATTTGATCCGCCAGCCACATGACACTGACACACAATACTGTTTTCCGCTTCGGACCACGCACTTGTTCCAAGATTAGACCTCAGTGGTGGAACAGTTGCACTTTGGAGTACGCATATCGGCTATTTTCAGATAGCATTCTTTTGTATGTGATTTTTGACAAAATGAAGGCCGTGCTGATGCTGCGTTAGCTAATGGCCATTTCATGCGAAATAACAAATGTTCGTCTGCAGACACTGTATTCGCTGTCTAATTACATTCCCCATTCGTTCCGAAAGTCCACTGATTGCGCCGTTTCACACATTCAGCCGGAACAAACCTAGCGGTGACTTCATTGCCTCGAAAATAGCACAAGACTCTTTCGTCAGCCTCCATACATAGAAACCACGCTTTCAGTCCTGAAGGGGGGCGACTCAGCTAAGGGAGAAAACACTTGTTAGGTTCTAATTTTAGCGCCCTGGACCGCACGAGGCCGATTTGTGCGCTTGTGTCAAATAATGAGGACATAAAGCGACAGCCGAAGCGCTGGGAAAAGCGAATATTCACGAGAAGAGAACTCAACAGAACCAGTCTGAGAGTCGGGGCTTGCACAAAAAAAAAAAAACCTGCACAAAATGCACTGATGAAATCGATACACTAATTAACACTGATGTAAAGGCAGACCACCCAACCGTGACAGCCTCCGACATACACGTGTGTATATGTAATATTTCAAAGTGTAAAGTGTAAATTAATTAGTTTCCACGCCCAATATTTGGGACTTTTTGCAAACCGTCTGGACCCTCTCATTCCTGAACATGTTCTAGCTCCATTGCATGAACGTAGAAAGCTTCGTCGACACAAAAACGTGTAGGCTTAAGCTTCTTGTCCGTGTAGTGGACATAATCTGAAATTTGCGTTGCCAATATGCCAGATTTGTTTTATCGTCCCATTTGTGTCTAACTGGAAAAGTTACCACATGCCAATCACTGTCTTCCATAGCCACCCAGTTTTCTTGAACAAATCGCAAGTTTGCAGGTGGATGGGTGGGTGGCAGGTGGATGGGTGCGTGGCAGGTAGATGGGCGGGTGGCAGGTGGATGGGTGGGTGGTGGATGGGCGGGTGGCAGGTGGAATGGGGTGGGTGGATGGGCGGGTGGCAGGTAGATGGGCGGGTGGCAGGTGGATGGGTGGGTGGCAGGTGATGGTGGGTGGGCAGGCTGGATGGGTGCGTGGCGGTAGATGGGCGGGTGGCAGGGTGGATGGGTGGGTGGATGGGCGGGTGGCAGGTGGATGGGTGGGTGGATGGGTGGGTGGATGGGTGGGTGGCCAGGTGGATGGGTGGGTGGATGGGTGGGGTGGATGGGCGGGGGCAGGTGGATGGGTGTGGTGGCAGGTGGATGGGTGCGTGGCAGGTAGATGGGCGGGTGGCAGGTGGATGGGCGGGTGGCAGGTGGATGGTGGGTGGATGGGCGGGGTGGCAGGTAGATGGGCGGGTGGCAGGTGGATGGGATGGGCGGTGGCAGGTAGATTGGGCGGGGTGGCAGGTGGATGGTGTGGGTGGATGGGCGGGTGGCAGGTGGATGGTGGGTGGATGGGTGGGTGGCAGGTTGGATGGGTGGGTGGATGGGTGGGTGAATGGGCGGGTGGCAGGTGGATGGGTGGGTGGCAGGTGGATGGGTGCGTGGCAGGTAGATGGGCGGGTGGCAGGTGGATGGGCGGGTGGCAGGTGGATGGGTGGGTGGCGGGTGGATGGGCGGGTGGCGGGTGGATGGGCGGGTGGCAGGTAGATGGGTGGGTGGCGGGTGGATGGGTGGGTGGCAGGTGGATGTGTGGGTGGCGGGTGGTGGCAGGTGGATGTGTGGGTGGCGGGTGGATGGGTGGGTGGCAGGTGGATGGGTGGGTGGCAGGTGGATGGGTGAGTGGCGGGTGGATGGGTGAGTGGCGGGTGGATGGGTGGGTGTTTTGATGTGAACATTTTCTGTCCATTATAAGGGTGAGTTCAAAGACGGGGCCAGCTGTGCATGAAGTGTGGAAGATTCTGGACCTCCTCGGGACTCGAACTCTCAGTCCTCCACACGAGTCCGTGTGACGCTCAACCGACTGAACCACGTGCCCGACTGTCCCGCAGGTTCGCGAGAAACTACGAGACTAGCGGATCATCAAGCATTAACCAATGCGGCGGTGTAACAAAAAAAGTCTGGTCGATTTGCATTGTGACCCAGACACACGTCAATATGTAACGATTACCCGTCAGACCATCTGTAAAAACCCTGTTAGCAAATCTACGCTGCATTTTCATTGCTGCCTGTACACACATCACGTACACGCCATGAATATGGAAAAAAACAAACCCTACGCTAATAGAAGCTGGGATTAAAGCGCCGTGTCTAAATATTTCCTGTTTTTATATGAATTTATTTATTTTATTTCATTTTTTGCTTTGCTTTGCTTTGCTTTGCTTTGCTTTGCTTTGCTTTGTGTGTGTGTGTGTGTGTGTGTGTGTGTGTGTGTGTGTGTGTGTGTGTGTGTGTGTTGCTGATGTTGCTATTGTCGTTGTTGTTGTTGTTGTTGTTGTTGTTGTGTGTGTGTGTGTGTGTGTGTGTGTGTGTGTGTGTGTGTGTGTGTGTGTGTGTGTGTGTGTGTGTGTGTGTGTGTGTGTGTGTTTGGGGGGATGAATTACAGCTGATATACATGAGTTGAAACGACGATTCTATGAATCTTTTTGTTCGTGGAGGCATGCAGACGTAAGTTATTTACAAACCAGAGGGCAGCCGTTAGACTGAAAGCAATACGAAAAGTGCAGACTCAGCGGAAATGTAAAAAAAAGTAAATGCACGCAATAATTGGTTCAAAAGAAATACAAAAATCCCAATGGACTACACATTTCCTACCCCCCCCCCCCCTCACACACACACACACACACACACACACACACACACACACACACAGAGATACGCACACACACAAAACACCCCCTCCCCCTCCCGCCTCTGAATGAGATCATTCGTCATGGACGCAAGACAAATATTATGACATTTGTAAATTATTGACATTTTCACTTAAATTTTGTATGGAATCAGCCACTCGAAAGAGATGTCGGAAAAATAGTTTTGGCGCAAAGACACAAAGACTTTTTCTTTTGCATATTTGTTACTTCTTTTCACGATTTACGACCAGTTCCACAAAGGTCACCCCTCGAATGGTGTATATGTATTCTGGAAACGACGTGATAGAAAAACGATTCAGGGGGTATGTGTTCATTATTTAGAGAGATGTTCAACAACGTTATCAGTGAGATGTTCAACAACGTTATCAGTGAGATGTTCAACAACGTTATCAGTGAGATGTTCAACAACGTTATCAGTGAGATGTTCAACAACGTTATCAGTAAGATGTTCAACAACGTTTATCAGTGAGATGTTCAACAACGTTATCAGTGAGATGTTCAACAACGTTATCAGTGAGATGTTCAACAACGTTATCAGTGAGATGTTCAACAACGTTATCAGTGAGATGTTCAACAACGTTATCAGTGAGATGTTCAACAACGTTATCAGTGTGGCGAATCTGACACTGGTATTTGCGTGACTCGGTGATGCGTGCAACCAGGAACGACAGCTTACACACTGTCCCGCCCCGCTCAGCCCACGTCAGTCGATAGTCGCTGTTGGCGACAACAAAAGTGCTTTCCGACTGTTTGTTAAAGAGTACAAAGAACACGCCAGGGCCTAAAGTCACCACCACGGCTTTTGACGTGAGAATCAAGCACGTGAGATTGTAGATAAAACCGATATTGAAGAACGGTGGAAGCTGAGAACGATTTTTTGTTTTTAGGCGCCACTGGTTAAAATTTCATGTTCAAAGTTGGAACGGCCCGTACGTTTGCACCGTCAGTTCTGTGTTTGATTTTTTTTTTGTTTTCTTGTATCCTGAAACAGAAGAAATACACTTGGTTCCAAATCGTAGATTCGCTCTACAGTTTTAGAAATGAGAAATCGAGAGAGCGAACGGTTGAACTGTTGTTAAAAAAAAAAAACACTTTAGGAAGATGTTTCATTAAGAAATTTACACAAACTCCTTGTAAGTCTCCCGGTTGGGGCCAAATATTTGTGCTGGCTTTTTCATCGTTGCCCCGTCTTTGATATCACCCTATGTTGTGGAAAAGGATGTTAAACCCCCAAACACCCACCCACCCACCCTTGTAAGTCGGGTCAGTGTGAATGTAGAGATTCCTGTCAATCACCAAATGCTGTCTGGGTGTCTAAGCATGTGGTTTCTGGTTTGCGTTCAGAAACTGCAGATAAAATTGTAACATGCAACGATAACAAGTCACGCACGCCGCAAAAAACATTTTCTGGAGAATAACTAATCCATTACGCAAAGTAGCTGCACATCAGACCAAACAGCCAATCGGATTACAAACGGTGGTCACGTGTTTCTGTTATACCACTCCTAGAGATGCATGATGCTCGCGTATGGAACGAGGAGAAGGCGTCCGGTGCGGCGATATTTCTTTGTGCAGCATGTTTCTGCCTCCAGTGTGCATGCTACGCGGGAAATAATTATTATGACTGCCGGTGCCTGAAGCAAGTCAGTTCGTAGGGCGATATTGGGTTTACTAATACTTGCCACAGTGAATCATATTGATATAACTATGTCAGACACAACTCCCTGTCAGTATCTGCACATATGCAGCTCAGTAAGGCTAGCTGATATAAATGAATCTCACGCACGAACAAGGCTTGCTTGAGGGTGGGTGGGTGTTTGCGGATTTAACGTCCTTTTCCACCACATACAGGTGATATAAAAAAAACCGGGACAACGATTAAAAAAAAAGCCAGCACAAATATTTTGCCCCAGCCGGAATACGAACTCACGACCCGAGCATTAGAAGTCCAACGCTCTACCATTAGGCCACTCCGGCTCCCCAAGGCTTGCTTGAGGTGTGTGTAGTGTGCACTGATGGCAGATTTTACTTGCAAAAAAAAAAGAAAAAAAAAGGGAGACGTCCAAGACGGGCAAAGACCACGTGATGGGTGGCTGATGATGAACAACCGTCACATTCGCCGACCAGAGAATCTCCATAACGCCAAAGCAATCGGGTAATGGATGGAGGAGCTTGTGGGTGGGCATTGTTGTGCCCGTGCCCGCTCCGTGCCCGCTCCGTGCCTGAACTGGTATGGAAGAAGCCAGTGCATGAATGGGTTCAGTGACACGATCCGTAGCAGAAAGAGAGGCCGATAGCCTCGGCTGAGCAATTAACTAATCAGAATTTTTTTTTTCATTCGCCGGAATCATTTGATGAACTGACGCAAGGGATCTGAAGTTAGAAAGACGACAACTGTAAAATGAACGCAGAAGTAAAACCTGCTGTAGGGAAACTTTCGGTGTAGTGTACATTTGGTTTTTTTTTTAAATTGGTATTTTGAAGATAAGATTGTTATGTTAATTAAAGCGTTTCATCAAACTTTCACTGACTCTTAACTACACAATCATGAACATATATAGCATATATACATGTGTGTGTGTGTGTGTGTGTGTGTGTGTGTGTGTGTGTGTGTGTGTGTGTGTGTGTGTGTGTGTGTGTGTGCGCGCGCGCGCGCGCGCTGGTTCGGCTCAATGTTTGTAATTGTAATGATTTTTATTGTGAGTTTTGTCTGAGCAGACAGTGCAATTTCCCTTCGAGGGATGAATAAAGTGATATCTTATCTTATATGCTATTCAGTGAAGAGGGGGAATGGAGGGGGGGGGGTGGCTAATCAGACATGCGTTTCGTTACGAACGTCTTCTAAAGAAGAGAAACTCCCTCAGTAAAGGCCAAAAATTAAACTAAAACATTTTTGATTGACAGCTTGCTTAATTGCATTTAGTGAGCTGTATCAAACACAAGCTTTATTTTCTAAGTTGATGTGTTGTTTTCTTTGACTTATTTCAAAAGAATTCCGCACGCGGCTTTCCGTCTGATTACTTTTTGATACACATGCAACCGCTCATTAATTAAACCTTCCTCACTCTTTCTCGCCCACATGCTCCGCCTTTTTTTTTTTATTCTTTGCTTCCACGGGCGAAAGGCAGAGAGTGCGGCACAGTGTGATCAGATGCTGTGTGGCCAAAATAGGATGCTCGGTAAATTTCCTTTTAGACAGGTCGATGGACTGTGAAATTTCTAATTCATTTTCAAAGCGGGCTAGCGATGGGCTGCATGTATTCGAGCCGTCAGCGGGCCGCGTGTGTCAGGGGAAGAGAAGCGAATGAATTTTTTACTGCGGGGCCGCACCCGGCCTTCAGCGGTGGCTAGGGGCTTTGTTTTATTCATTCCGTCCCACGTGCGGATACAGTGGGGCCTGGCTATCGTTTGAACACTTTCTTTAGGACTTGTCACACACACCACTCTGTCCCACGACCAACACTGTGAGAGGACAGGCAGAATAGCCAAGCTGGCAGAACATTGGAATGTCAGTCCTAGCGTGGAGAGTTTGACTGCCGGCTGGGGTGTATGTGCTGCCACTTTCCTCGTTGTCCCGCCTTTAATATCACCGTTACTTGATGGAAAAGAATGCTAAATACCCAGGAGCTTTCTGTATCCATCAGGTCCCGTATGTAAAACCTCGAGGTTAATTTAACCCACGGCTACGGGCCTAACCCAGACCAGGACAAAAGAAAACCCGAAACAAAATTAAATAAAAAAGGAAGCGAAGAAAGAGAGACAAAACTCCTTCTATAACGGTATAGGCACCTTGCTGGAATGGACCCGCTTTTTGATTTAAAACAAAAACCAACAGAAAATTTAGCCCTAGAGCTAGTTTACTTTGAGGTTAGACTCTAACCCGGGGCTCAACTCCCTAACCACGACTTTTACATGCGGGCCCAGAAGATTTCTGTATTCATCAGACAAACACTGGGAATGGTCGTTTCTCTTCAGTTTCTCTCGACTCCCTCCACCACCACCACCACCACCACCACCACCCTTCCGTTGCGATCATTCATCTGCTATTGGAACTTCCATTTTTACGGCTTAGTGGTTGATTGCAAACATAGAGCCAATGAAACACACAAGGTGTAACTCTGCCAGCACTGGAGCCTGGGCCAAACAAACTCAAGCCACTCACTATTGTTCATTTCAAAACCCATCTCTGGTTTCCCTTCATAACCATCGGAAACACCAGTTACAAACGAGACAAACCATGGTTTTTAAGTTTCAGCCACAGAGTAATAACCAGTCCAACGTTTGGCAGCTATGTTTCCAGTGAAAGCAACCAGGAATTTACTATACAAACAACCGGACCAGCCACCGGAAATATAGTGAGCCTGCTTTATGAGCCGGAATAACGCAATGATTATAACACAGGATTTGGTACACGCGGAAAATCAATGTTGCGTTAGCTTTTTCGCGTTTCTGGCAAGTTTCATCTACGTCAGTAATTTTTAGCTGACCTTGTTTCACAAAATGTAGTTATGGCAGACACACGTGCAGCATTCTCATCTTCAGTAGAACCCTATGACCAAAGAAGGTTACCTTCACAAACTGTTACTCAAAACATACAGGATATTTGATGATGATAATGATGATGATGATGATGGAGACTTGATATAGCGCACGGCTCCACCTTAAGTGAGTGCTCACGGCGCTTAGGGAGAGGTTTTGAAAGGAAAGATAGTGGGAAAGAAGGAGAAGAAGAAGCTGCAGATGATTACTGGCGTGAGGCACTGAAAAGATGAGTCTTCAGGCGCTTCCGGAATGCGGTAATGCTGACTGCCTCCTTCACTGTCTCAGGGAGAGAGTTCCACAATTTCGGTGCCGCATTTTTGAAGGACCGTGCACCATGCCTTTTCTTACTGGTAGATTTGTAGATTTTGTTTTACGGTACAGATACTTTCTTGGTTTTTATTTTATTGTCTGAGCCACTGTGGTAACCTGCCGACAGTACCCTTTCACTGCCGTGTTCAAATCTTTATTTCCTGTAGACTGACCTGCCTCACCTTCCTGGGTTGTGTATAGGTTTGGAAATATCAGAAAGAAAATGGCGTCTGAAGGAAAATGACGTCATTGTTCCAATTGCTGGGAGTCAGGAGGTGCCTTGCTTGTGTGGAAAGTGAGTTAGGTGGCCATAGAAAACCTACGGATGATGTGGTTGGTCCGTGCTTATGCGTTAGTGCAGTTTCAATTGTTCAGAAAGGGCAAAAAGGTCTCTAAGCAAATATTTGTATCACTGTATTATACAACAGGGCCCGTATGTAAAACTCGAGGTTAATTTAACCCACGGCTACGGGCCTAATCCAGACTAGGACAAAAGAACCCCCCAAACAAAATTAAATTAAAAAAGGACGCATAGAAAGAAAGACAAAAATCCTTCTATAACGGCATAGGCACCTTGCTGGAATGGACCCGCTTCCTGACTTAAAACAACAACAACAAAAAACAAACAAACAAACAAACAAAACCCAGAAAATTTAACCCTAGAGCTAGTTTAGTTCGAGGTTATACTCTAACCCGGGGCTAAACTCCCTAACCCCGACTTTCACATGCGGGCCCAGAACTCTAAGCAAATACTTGTATCACTGTATTATACAACAGAACTCTAAGCAAATACTTGTATCACTGTATTATACAACAGAACTCTAAGCAAATACTTGTATCACTGTATTATACAACAAAACTCTAAGCAAATACTTGTATCACTGTATTATACAACAAAACTCTAAGCAAATACTTGTATCACTGTATTATACAACAGAACTCTAAGCAAATACTTATATCACTGTATTATACAACAGAACTCTAAGCAAATACTTATATCACTGTATTATACAACAGAACTCTAAGCAAATACTTGTATCACTGTATTATACAACAGAACTCTAAGCAAATACTTATATCACTGTATTATACAACAGAACTCTAAGCAAATACTTGTATCACTGTATTATACAACAGAACTCTAAGCAAATACTTATATCACTGTATTATACAACAGAACTCTAAGCAAATACTTGTATCACTGTATTATACAACAGAACTCTAAGCAAATACTTATATCACTGTATTATACAACAGAACTCTAAGCAAATACTTGTATCACTGTATTATACAACAGAACTCTAAGCAAATACTTGTATCACTGCATTATCCAACAGAGCTGTTTCTCTCCGGCTCTGTCTCTATCTGTCTTTCTGTCTCTCTTGTTGTGACAACCCGAAATCAGAGGACAGTCACTTCCGTTAGATGTGATAACCAGCCCTGTGGCTGTTTGGCGACTAGTGTTGACTTAGTCAACCCCTAATGTGTCAATTGTCAAATGTGGAAATAAATCGTTATGCGTGTTTTGCCGGGCCAAGGCCCGCTACTCCCACCCCCTATCGATTACCCCCCCCCCCTCTATGCCTATTGCCGTGTCGCCGGTGCTTGTTTGAGGGGGACACACACACAGAGAAAAATCAACTGTATCCAGCTCCGTCAATGCTTTTAAGCGAGATTTCTTTGATTTTTCCCTATCTACCATCTGATTACACTTGTACGCACGGGAAGACCTGTCCATGGAAATGTTCAGCCCACCAAATTTGAAAAATAAATGCAATTCTAAATTCCGAAATTTTAAATAGCTGAGCTGACCCTTCGCACCACGTGATTGTAATGTGTTTATGTCCAGTGTGTGAGAGAATGCGTGTGATTCACGTGAGCGTGCGTGTTGGGTTTCAGTTCGCGGCGCTTTGAGCCGATTCATGAAATTGGGTAAAGCGCCTATACAATACTCATTATTATTATTATTATAATTTTTTTTGTATGATTAACGTATTTCGACAAAGAGACACAGTCATTGACATTAGTTGTGATGCCTGTTTTCAACTTGTACAACAAGCGATATGGTTTAAAAAAAAAAAAAAAAAGGGGGGGGGGACACGGAAACACGACCGTTATATATTCTACGGTACTGAATTCTCTATCCGAAGTTCCTAAAGTAAAGCGCCACAAAATGATTCAAAGATTCAAAGATTTTATTCCTTTCTCCCCATTTGGGGGTATGGAGGAATGTCAAGTAATATGCATCATACATGATTCTTATAGAATCGTACAGAATTACAAAAACACACGTAGGACGGAAGAAATCACATCAGTCCAAACTGCACATCACATATGTTACAAAAGAACCCACTATTGTTTTTGTTTGTTCTGTTATATATTTATTCACGTTGTAGGTAAGCTTCCTTTCTTGTGTAAGCAGAAACATAAAATTCACAGTTGTGTTCTTCGTTTCCCTTTAAACCATCTCCCTGTGCACAAAGATAACACAGGCAAGATCCCTGGTGCAACCACGCTGTAAGACTATAAAAAGGTCATTTTCCTTGAAACCAACAGCCGCGAATTAGTCTTTGTGGCTTACGCGGCTTTAAGCCCTAAAAACTCACTCACTCACTCCTTGAAACCAAAAATCATTTCCATCTGAAGCAAGACATTTTTGATACTTGAGTGAGATCTTCAGGACCGGAAAGACGACGGGACTTTCTTTCTAGCCAGACGGTGGCTTTTCTAGCACGCGTGCCACTCGCAGACAAGTCATTCGTGGAACAGCATGAATAATTCTCTTTTTTCTCTCTCCTGCCATTTCCTAATCTTTGACTCCCCCTTAATTAAGTTTGCATTGTAAGGAAGTAGGCGGCCCAAAATGGACGCTGGCACCGGCTAATAAAGTTAGGACCATTACAGAAACGATGTCTTGTGCAGCCAACAAGACACTTCCCTATCTGATCCCATCACGACCAGGGCAAAAGCCTCGAGAATCAGCGGTCACACAATGGGCGGTCACGCAATGCTTGGCCACATCGAAGCAGCAGGATCGCTTTCATGGCAGGAGATAAAATTTTTCTCAGTTCAATCGCAGTGCACAGACCAGAAGCGCCCATCCGATTAGGCAAGCTTCGTGCCTTGGCATCGTGAGTTGGGAGTGAAAGCCCCGGATGGGATTCGGGAGAGGTCTTCTTCAAGGAAAGGTGGGTCACTGACGGGGCAAAGGAACAGTCAGCACGAACTATGGATCTGTGAATGTTTGAACACGATCGTACCCATCATATTTTTTGATGACTTCTGACACAAAATAACCTTAAGAGCGACTCTCACGAAGTCGGTCAGATAAGGAAGTTATATTTGCCTCTGAACGTATGGGCGATGTGTTCTGTTCGTAAAAAATAAAGCGAAACAATTCGTCAGTTCGTCGTCAGTTGCAGTTTGTAACGGTTTTCATGAACTGTTGGTTTTACTGTTGGTCCAAGCGGTGTGGACAAAATCATTGGCAGTACATGACACACAGGTATAGTCACAGCATGATGACGTGTCAATTATTGTCGTTTGATTTGTCTGTTTTCCAGTAAGTGTTCATCAATTTAAGTGCATTCGAAGTCGAATTCAATGAAGAACTGGGAAGCAACAGACCAGAAATATCTGAGATTGTTTTGACAGTCAAGTTTCGCCAAGGATATGCCATTTTCCACCAACAGTTCAATGCATAGCCTCTCTTTCGACCCTTACCCTACCCCATCCACCATCATCAACTGACACCCCCCCCCCCCTCCCTTTCCTTCCGCTCCACGTCTTCTAAGGAACGTTTTCCTGTTTCATCTAACATTTCACCTGACCTAACCTTTTATCCAGACCCCAATTCCGGTCCGACGATGTCATGTTTCTCAGGCACGTGCAAGCGCATGGAATTGACGGCTTCCAGACAATTACATTCATTGCGCGTCTCCCTACAATTTCCACCTCCAGGACCGCCCCCCGTAACCCCATCCTACACTCACAAGCTCGCAAACAGTCCTTCAACTCCGCATCCCACGTCTTAATAGCGTCGTTGTCCGTAATGGTGCGGAAGAGAAGTGGACTTGTGCCGGGCAGAACCGTGGTTTGAGGAAGGCAATTACACTGTTTGGAGACACTAGCAGCAAGGTCGAATCGTCCTCAAACCCACCGCGTTTTGGCAGACAGGATAGCGGGAGACGACCAGCGGCATTATTTTAGCTAATTAGTCCCGGCCTCTCTTCTGCCACCACCTCCCACGTCGGGGCACCCGCCTCTCTCCGGCTGGCAGAGTTTCTTTGTGCACGCTAGTTCTGCGCTTCTTGTCTGTGCGGGATTTGGTGAGACGGTATGCGTGGGCGGATGCGTGTGTTTTAGATTGTACGTTTTGTCCAGCTATTATTGTCGTTATTGTTGTTGGTGTTGTTATGTCTATCGTAGAGGAGACTTCAAAGACGGGGGTACTGGAAAGAAAAACAAAAACAAACAAAACAACAAACTCCGTGCAAATTTTGGCCAAGTCTGGATTCGACCAGCCATCTGAACTTTCCCGAACATCTACGCCATCGTCTCGTGTTATATTACATAAGCCAAAGTTGTGCGACCATTGCCTGGATGACTGCATCGTCGTGATATTTTCCAGACAAACATTGACCAGCGTGCAGGACGGCCCAAACTCGTGTGTGCAAAGAAACCACACGCCCCGCTGCATGATGACGCCGGCCGGACCGCTCATGGCGTAGTCGTGCCGCTGACGGAGGTTCGACGATGGCGGAGCGACAACGGCAACATGCAGACACATGTTCCAGCCGGGCATCAAGAGGTCTCGGCAATCAATTTGGGCGAGTGATGTTGGCCTGTTGGGAGGGGGGGGGGGATAATCAGGGTTTCTGTCTGCTTGCCACCTCTGATTAGTGCTGTCCAATTAAGGGAGAGTATTATCATCAGACAGACCAGAGTTATCCCTGTGTGGATGTCCTAAAACTTTGCGACCGGGCATGTTCAGCTCGGTTCAGCTCGGTTCGTTTTAGTCCAGTCTTTCAACTTCAGGCCAGAGGTGGAATTTTTCCTGTATAATTACACACGTATACTTGCATGAGTACAATGGAATAATAATATTGTTTTGTCATTAATATTGCGTCATTGATTTACGCAATCTAAACGCAAAGAGAGAGAGAGAGAGAGAGAGAGAGAGAGAGAGAGAGAGAGTTTTTGAGGCTTAACGCCGCACAAGCCACAAAGACTAATTCGCGGCTAAGTGTGCCTGCACTAGGTGAACAAAACAAAAATGTAACGTTGGACAACTGATGCAAACTGATCTACGGGGCAATATAAACCTAGGACGTGCAGGAGACGCTGCACCTTCATGCTAATTTATCGAACTCCCGATTACAAAAAAGCGTAGAAAACAAATAACAATTACAACTAGGTAAAACAAAGATAAATACTAAGCGCAGAGAGAGAGAGAGAGAGAGAGAGAGAGAGAGAGAGAGAGAGAGAGAGAGAGAGAAACACTTTGCAAAGGGTCGCAGAAAAGCAGTGTGATGTGTTGATACTAGGTTTTGTTTGCTATCTCTCACATGACACGACGTTCTCTTTTCACCTCCACTTTTGAAAAAAAAAAAAAATCAGTCCAAATATGACCACAAAGAAAAACACAATGACAAATTTCTTGTAAAGAGAGTACTTTGACACTATTGCAGACATTATCAATCTTTGAAAGAAAGGAAATCGGAATAATGTTGTATGTGAAATGGAAGATCACACACGTGGTCCAGGGTCACATTACAAACAATGTCATTTATTTTCCTTTGTGTTTCTCGAACTTCCTTGTCTGAGCACCTTTTTAAAAATCAGCAATTGTTCTGTTCTTACTCTTATTACAAGTATTAGATCGCGATGCTATTCAGATTAGCAGGTGTTGTGTTGCCGTCAAACATATTTCTTGTATTTGTTGTAAGGAAATACAGCCGGGCACCTCTGTCTCTGAACGCACAAAGGACACGTAGTTTAGAAATACCAGACGTCACGATCCAGCCTCTGTCATTTGGCTCGTGATACCGAGCGCCGGTCCCGAAACGGTTAGCCTTTCTCGCAATGTACACCGGTCATGAAAGAAGCTGAAATGGCAAAACGACCGAAGAGTTCATCACTCACATACCTGTCACACTGTAATAGTGTGTTTGGACATTGTCGCCACTCTTTTAATTTAGATACCTTTCATTTTCACGAAAGAGTTCAGCTTTCTATGCTAGTGTACAAAGCGTATTGCAAAGGGTTTTCTTACATGGATATGAGAATAGCTACTCTGCTTGCGTGCGTGCGTGCGTGCGTGTGTGTGTGTGTGTGTGTGTGTGTGTGTGTGTGTGTGTGTGTGTGTGTGTGTGTGTGTGTGTGTGTGTGAGAGAGAGAGAGAGAGAGAGAGTAGGGGGAGTACACAAATGAACAGAGGACAGACTAGATAGTAAATACGTAAATAGTACGTTCCATTCCCCATCCCCCGCCCATAGCTCTGCCCCTGCAAAAAGGGATTTCATTCTATGTCCGAAAAGTTTTGAAGTGTCTCGTAAAAAAGGGAATTCAAAGAAACAGAAAGAGAAGAAAAAGGAGTGCCGGACACAACTGTTGTAAACAAGGCTAATGCTACGTTTAAGTCGCGTGCAAGCGTCACATAAAAAGCGGAGATAAAAATGTTCGCTGACAAGGCTGACAGTAGCATCACCTCTCAGTTTACACTGGCGACGTAAACAAATCTCTTATGTCCTTTGGTCCTCCTAATATTATGTGCGTGTGTGTGTGTGTGTGTGTGTGTGTGTGTGTGTGTGTGTGTGTGTGTGTGTGTGTGTGACCTGGCGATTCAATCCTGTGATGCTAATTTCTTTTCTGTATCACCCGTATGTGGTGGAAAAGGACGTTAAAAGTCCCAAACACCCACCCACCCCTGTTCTTTTCTGAATTGTGTCGAATGTCAGTATCATATCAATGTGACAAGTATTTATTTTTTCGTGAGGAACTATAAACAAACAAACCAACAAAAATACCATTATGTTGGTGCTCTGAGGATTAGCGTGTGCCCTTAAAATTAGTGTACATTGGTGATCGTAAAACTAATAAGCTTAGGTTTGTGTTCGTAATATGAGTGTTTAGTGGTGCTCATAAAATAAGTGTAAATTAGTTTTCTTGAAATTAGTGTATATTGCTGATCGTAAAAGAAGTATATCTTGATGTTCGTAAAATTGGCATGTATTGGTGTTCGTGAAAGTAGCGTGTACTGGTGTTTGTAAAATTAGGGCATATTGGTGTCGTAACATTAGGGTATATTGGTGTCGTAACATTAGGGTATACTGGTGCTGTAACGTTAGGGAATATTGGTGTCGTAACATTAGGGTATACTGGTGTCGTAACATTAGGGTATATTGGTGTCGTAACATTAGGGTATACTGGTGTCGTAACATTAGGGTATATTGGTGTCGTAACATTAGGGTATATTGGTGTCGTAACATTAGGGTATACTGGTGTCGTAACATTAGGGTATATTGGTGTCGTAACATTAGGGTATACTGGTGTCGTAAAATTAGGGTATACTGGTGTCGTAATATTAGGGTATATTGGTGTCGTAACATTAGGGTATATTGGTGTCGTAACATTAGGGTATATTGGTGTCGTAACATTAGGGTATATTGGTGTCGTAACATTAGGGTATATTGGTGTCGTAATATTAGGGTATATTGGTGTCGTAACAATAGGGTATATTGGTGTCGTAACATGAAGGCATACTGGTGTTCTTGGAACCTGCGAGTAGTAGTGTCTGTCGACCAGCATGTATTGGTGTTCTGGTTATGACCTGAGGGGGGACCGAGTCAGACGACAGATCCCGTTTTTGTGGCAGTGATTAGTGAGATGCCTCTGCAGCCTGCAGGCCTGTAAGACCACGGCAAATAAACCTTTAATCGTGCGGCCCGACACCTTCATAATGGTGGCTTCCACGGCCTCCACACGGACCCTATTTCCTTGTGTCCCCAACCCTTTCACTGCTGTGTCCCCAATTTGATGGGTGTCCCCACGACCGTCTGGCTTGTTGACAAGCCGTGAAAACGCTTCGGGATAGGAAATCAAGCGCGCCTTTATTAGCTATCTATCCGCTTGATGCCCGACCCAGGAAAGCCCGAGGAAGGATCCGCGGAGTGGGAAAGGTATCTGCACTCCAGGCAGACTTTTGATCCGAGGATCCGACTTAGATGAAAGACCGACTGCCCTTCTTGTCGTGAGGGTTGTCTGATACTTGTCGTTTGGTGGACGTCGGGTTTCATCGCCGTTTTTTCTTTGACGACACGTAAGATCCCTGTGAGAAAACTTTGGATGGTGTGAGCTAATCCGTCGCCTGCCTTCTTGCTGATCACGCCAGAGGAAGTTCACGTCTCAAAGCCTGAATGAAGTCTTTGTGGTTGTTAGACCTATTCCAAGAAATTAGGAGTAGCTTTTTTTCCTTGATTTTTTTCTTAGTCTTGCACTTCATTGCATGTGTTTGGCTACAGGCAAAATGTCTGCACGAAATTAGGTATTTTAAAGAATTGTTCAGTCCGGCAACACACTGGGTCTGATGAAAGGACTGAATGTGTTTGTCTTCAGGACATACTGAGTCAATGAGGGATGTTTTTAAAGGCTTTGCTGCTTCTTTAAAACATCATCTAAATACAGCGTCCACAAAATTCTTCTGTAGTGTACCCTGGGCAAGTAATCTGGAACTTTCGTGGAGTTTATTATAATCAGAGGTGTGTGTGTGTGTGTGTGTGTGTGTGTGTGTGTGTGTTAGAAACAGTGTTTTGGTAAGTTCATTTGTTTTTTGACGTCAGTCGTTGACCTGTAGGACTGTTTTTTATGTCAGTCGTTGACCTGTAGGACTGTTTTTTATGTCAGTCGTTGACCTGTAGGACTGTTTTTTATTTTATGTCAGTCGTTGACCTGTAGGACTGTTTTTTATGTCAGTCGTTGACCTGTAGGACTGTTTTTTATTTTATGTCAGTCGTTGACCTGTAGGACTGTTTTTTATGTCAGTCGTTGACCTGTAGGACTGTTTTTTATTTTATGTCAGTCGTTGACCTGTAGGACTGTTTTTTATGTCAGTCGTTGACCTGTAGGACTGTTTTTTATTTTATGTCAGTCGTTGACCTGTAGGACGTGATACCGTGGAAAAAACAGAGTGTTGTTCCGAACTGCGGACTACTTCTTTCTTTTCATCGGCATCCCCAACCAAACCATTTCTAGAGCTTTCTTCTTGGTATATTTGCACACTCATTCCGAACGAAAATTAACGGCATTGTACTAGGTTTGCAGCGAGGTCTGAGCGAGGTGTCTGGATCTAATAAAAGCTTTGAGTTCACGTGTACAATCAGTACGTCTGCCTCGTGTCCAGTATAGCAATGGAGCAAAACAGTAAATAATGAAAACTCCTAATGCTGCTTACAAACGTCACTGACTGTTTTTCCAGTTTGTATAAGCTGACCACAATAATACATGTACAATTACTTCGGACGTTGAATTGGGCTTTCCGCATATGGTGTATGCGCACAATTCTTTGGTCATTCCTCATGGGTAAATGAGTTTGCATAGGCCGAATCGACAAAAACAAACCACAAAACCCCTAACAGAACAATAAGAACAAAAATCAAGCAAAAAC
Organism: Batillaria attramentaria; assembly: GCA_018292915.2. Lineage (NCBI taxonomy): Eukaryota > Metazoa > Mollusca > Gastropoda > Batillariidae > Batillaria > Batillaria attramentaria. The sequence goes on along the minus strand of JACVVK020000190.1, from coordinate 1,045,730 downwards.
AAAACATAAAACAAACAAACAAACAAACAAACACCTTTTATATAAATCATTATACTGGTCATTCTGTCATGGTTTTGCTCTGTTATCAACCAAAGTATGACCCGCCAAAGTTGAAAAAAATATCATCAGGCCTAGTACAGACATTGGCCTCTAGCAATACAACTGCGGGTGAATGGATGGGTGTTTAGGAGTTTAACGTCCTTTTCCACCACCTATAGGTGCTATCAAAGACGGGGCAACGAGAAAAAGGCCAGTGCAAATATTTGGCCCCAGCCGGGAATCGAACTCACGACCCGAGCGTTGAGAGTCCAACGCTCTACCATTCGGCTGTCCCGGCTCCCCCAATACAACTGCAACGCTGATCAAGACAAGAACTGACATGCATTCCTCCATGTGTCCACACTCCTGTCAAGGAAACGAAGTTAGTGAGGATGGTAATTCTTCCGCTGGAAGGTCTTTGACCGCTCATGACGCGTGCCCGTCATACGCGTCTTAATTCTTCCGAGATGGTACGGTGTCCCACTTTCCCGTTGCGTCTCCTGGTGACGGCCGACAGTGATCCAGATGGTAGCGACTAGCGCCAGGAACACATGGTTACCATGGGTGAGAGGATCGACCCGAAATCTCCTCTCAATTACTGGCTTGTCCATCATGTCACTGCCGCAGACGATCCTACTCACGCGCCGGATGGAACAATTTTTGAAGTCATAATGACGTATATTTGCTTACGTCTGTATGCCACATTGACGTATGTTTGCTTACGTCAGTCCTCAAACACTGTGTGAACACGTGCGGATGTTGAGATTCGTGAGAACTTGTAACTGTCGGGGAAATGATTGTTCCGTAGGACAAACAGAAGGCTCACAGACGTTCTAGTGTCAGATCATTAGATTATTAGAGCAGATTTCCCCTCAGGGGTTCATTTGACACGAAATGTCTACCCAGTGAAAACACTATACCGATGAATACAGTCTGGTAATCCCGAGAGCTGAAATCCCGGACAGAAATACGCAAGTCGTAATTTTCGACAAGCCTTTCTTTGTTTTGCAGTTTGTTTTAAACTCTATTTTTATGATTATTTGTTGTTTGTGGCTCATAGATATTTGAAGAGGCTGTTTTTAAACGATGAGGCTGACCGACTGTGCCTAACATGGACAGGAAGAGAATTCCACAATGAAGTTCCGGAAAATGCGAAACTACTTTTATACATGTCAATGCGGGGACGGGGAATTCTAAAAGTTCTAAATTCTAAAAGTTAGTCCTAACCTAGAGTCTATGGATGTGGATTCTGAGAGAGTACATGCAAGATATTCCGGAACTAACCATTCCTTTGTTAAATTGAGAGAGAGAGAGAGAGAGAGAGAGAGTAGGCAGGTGTCATCAGCCCACAACGAGGTGAATGGGAAGAACCTGTACAAATTTTGACCCCACCGGATAACGAACCCTAACCCTAAACAAGGGTCCGACATTCAACCTCCTGAGCTATGCCCCCAACACCCACCCCTTCCACCTCCCACCGCTTCACTCCCCCCCCCCCCTCCTCATTCCCTCCCCTTCTTGTGAAATACCTGTGGGTAGAGACTATGAACAATACAAAATGGTAGGTAGTTTGTCTGACCTTCCCACACTGTCCCGACCTTCCCACACTGTCCCAACCTTCCCACACTGTCCCAGTTCAAATCGAACCTGAAAACCCATCTCTTCCGTCAGGCCTTTCACACTTATGACTAGTCTGCCATTTTTTCAGTGCCTTTGACTGCAATCTGCATCAGGCTGGGTAGTGCATGTCAGTGTGTCAGTGCGTGTGTGTCAGTGCGTGTGTGTGTGTGTGTGTGTGTGTGTGTGTGTGTGTGTGTGTGTGTGTGTGTGTGTGTGTAGCGCTATGAGTTGCTTTCATGCGAGATTAAGCGCTAAACAAGTACTATTCATTATTATTATTATTTAGTTCCGCTTGCTTACGTTTCACAGAAAAGCTGTTGTCTCAAGTTGCGAAGGTATCAGATTTCCTCGTCTTAAGTCCCGCACCACGCATCCCATGCCTGCGTGCGTCAATAGCCTAGCTGTGTCCCTACAAGAAAACCCATTGAGACCATACAGGAGTCTGTGGTGCTCCCAAGCTTTAACGATAAAACCGCCCATAACACAAAACGCACTGCGGGTTTCTTTCATAGACGAAACAATACTGTAGTGCTAGAGCGTATAACAATCTGGCACTTAATCGTATTGACATGTCGTTTGTCTGACTTTTACCTCGCCCGTTGCCGACGTCACGACACGTGGGTTTGAAGGAGATCTGCTTCTTGTTGTTAAAAGCTCTCAGATTTTTTTCCCCGTCTGAGCAGCAGTCGGCTTTCAGTGTGGTTGTTGTGAAATGGAGGAGCGAACATGTTTCAAGGAGCGTGACTGAGGAGTGACAAGTAGAGAGTTGGTCTTGTGTGTCAGTCACGTGAAAAAAAGTATTCTGTTGAAGACACATGGATCTGAGTTAGGAGATGGGTCGGCATACACTTTTATCACATTTTATTTCTTTTCTCCCCAGGAGGTATTTTCATGTTTGACCTCAAATGCTGTTCTAGATGTTCGACCGCTAGTGATACTCGGTCAAGGGAAGTAACTACGCGGCACGCCGAGTAATGCTCCTTGTGTTGGCTACTAGTTTTTCTTATCCTTTTTTTAAAAAAAATTCCAAACGAGACAACAGCAACAGCAACAACAACAACGACAACAAAAACAGCAACAACAACAAAAGAAAAAACAAACAGTGGTTGTGCAGATAAAACTGAGCCGTTGATTTTCTTTTGTCTGTGAGTGAATGCACGTGATTCACGTCAGTGAGCACGCTGGGCTCTGTTCGCGACACCTGAAGCCATGTAGTTTGGTAGAACGCCTTCATCAATTATTATTATTATTATTATATTAAATCTGCCTTCGCCTAGGGGAGCCGGGGTGGTCGAATGGTAGAGCGTTGGACTTCTAATGCTCGGGTCGTGAGTTCGACCCCTGCTGGGGCCAAATATTTGTGATGGCTTTTTCATCGTTGCCCCGTCTTTGATATCACCCTATGTGGTGGAAAAGGACGTTAAACCCCCAAACACCCACCCACCCACCCTGCCTTCGCCTAGGGGGAGGACGAGGGGGGGGGGGAACCAAGTCACGACACGTCTGTTCTAAGGTCAATCAAAGGTTTCAGGTGTTTCAGAAATTACTTCAGCTTTCGAGCACTCACGTGTAGAGAAATCATATCACGAATTTTGCACCTCAGCAGATAACAGCGCGAATTGTTATCGGTGTCTGACGTTATTATCAAGATTGTCCGGCCAAATTACGCTGAACAATTGTCCAGTCGTTATCGCTTTTTACACCTTTGAAAGACATCTTCAGCAGGTTGCACAAAAAGTACCGTCCTTCCTCAGTAAGGAAAGTCAGGTCAGCAACGGAATGTGTATTTTGCATTCCAAATTTCGGTATGGGCGGTGTAGAGGTAACATCTTCAAGTTCATTGTCGCTAATGTGCGAGGTCAAGGTCATCTGCACTATTCCTTCGGGTCAGTCGTTGGGGTCCCCCCCCCCCCGCCCCACACACACACCCTTTCAGCTTTAAACATTTGAGTCCAAACCCAACCTCTAATCTTGACCTTGACCTGTACTGCAGCACCATGGCGACAACATGAGGTCGATGACATGGCGACAAGATAAGGTCGATGGCATGGCGACAACATTAGGCCGATGACATGAAGCAGAAGCTTCTTCACACTTGGAAGGGAAAGGAGCTCAGCCTCCATGCGCCTTCTGGACAAAAACAGATGTGTCGAGTGCTGTGACCTGTACTGAGGCGATACGTGATCAGATTAGTCTCGGAAAACGTGTCACCCGCGGTGCCAACGTGTCCCGTCAGCCATTTCGTGGCCACCATCACGCCACGCGGCCTGTCCTGCAGGGGACGACGGGTAAATCCGATTACTTCCCCTTTTGTCTACACCGCTAGGTGTCGTCTGCAACTTCTGGAGTCTAAGAATTCCTGCAACCATGTTCTTGTTTTCGACCTAACACTAGCACTGCTTATTCTGCGATGCACTGGACATGAACGGTTTCCAAGCACGTGCCACAAAGGCTCAGCTCAGTAACACAAAATACAATGTCGTATCTACACGCAGGAGGTTTCGCTTTTGTAACCGCTTAAAAATCTGTTTTCGTTGTACAATATTGACCATTCGCAGTGATTTTTAATTTTCTGCCCCGACATGTTGCCAGCTCCATGGGTGTTCCTCACATTCCATGGGTGAAATCCACAGAGGGATGGAGATCTGATGCAGCTTGGAAACAGATGTGTTAGGATGACGGTATGCTGCTACAACAACAACAACAATAATACTCGCATTAATATAGGCGGTTTATCCAAAATATTTGGCTCAAAGCGCCGCGAACTAAACCCAACACGCACGCTCATATAAATCACGCGCATTCTCTCAGACACTAGACATGAACCCATAACAATCACGTGTTGCGAAGGGTCAGTTCAGCAGTTAAGTTTCGGAATGTTAGGATTGCATTTATCTTCGAATGTTGTGGGCTAAACGCTTCCAACGCAGAGGGGGAGGAAGCCGGAGTATCCGGGGAGAACCCCCGACGGTCAGCCCGAATGAACTGTGCTACATACGAGTGAGACTCGAACCGGACTTTTCGCATCAGTGACAAACTCTTTTTAACCACTAGACCACCGATGGTACAAGTGGATTAAAACTACGCGACAGAGCCATTTTCCCCGTCCGAAACCAGACCAGGGAGCAACGGCAAAATTACCGGCACCATAGTCAACTACATCAAGCAATCTGTAATACAAAAGAGATCCACCCCCAAAAGTCGTACCTGCGGAGCGTGAGTTGATTTCAGCCCTATGACAAGACCATGTCAATTCCATCTCTAACTTCTCTTCTGGGTATGCCCCGTCCGATGTTTACGTGGTGGAAAAGGACGTTAAATTCCCAAACACCCACCCACCCATTCCCCGTCCGATGTAGCAAAGTCCTGCTTGAGATTCAAACCTAGCTCTCCTGATCTGTAGTCCGAAACACTTACCGCTACGCCCCAGGGACTGGTGTCAAACTGTTCAAGTTGGAATGAGGGGAATGCGGAAATGCGGACACTGACTCAAAATATTCACGATCTCGATATTTTTTTCTGTTCCACTTCCCGACGGTGCATACAACACCTGCGAGCATTGAGACTTTCTCTGGACGCTCAGCTGGTGAGGTGTCTTCATTATTTTTTCTTCTTTTAACACTGAAAGACATCTCTCTCTCTCTCTCTCTCTCTCTCTCTCTCTCTCTCTGTTGAAGACTTTTATTAAAGCCGGTAATGCTGTCAATTGATGACGAATGTGATGCGAAAATGTATCAGTATGTAGACAATAGGTGATGTTAGTAGTGATGTTTATCAGTCCAGAAGTTGGTCCTAAAATTTGATTTAGCAGAGATATATAAACGTAGGTGACTTGGCACGATATCAAAACGTCCGTAACAACCACACGCTTCCAGCATATTGTATAACCATTCTTTACATGCGACACTGACGTACAACCCAGCATACATCTTGGCTCGGATCCCAGGTCATTACACCCTTCAGCCAAGCATTTCCAGATCTCTCGGCCAACCCTCGAGCAATAAGAATGTAAGGTGTGTCACAGACATGAATTTTTCATGACACACGGCGCGTGCATCTCGGTGCGACGACCCGTCGACAGGGAGAGTGATGGAATCACCTGGCGTCACGCAGCTGGGACATTAGACTCACCTTCCGCTCACCTGACATTCTGCCAGGCACCACTCCTTATCTCACAAGAGTATGTCGGGTAGTTCAATTGATTGTGCGTCTGGCTCTAGATTAAAAGTGCATGGGTTCAAATCCCAGAAGAGTTCAAGTTTCAGACTGTTTTGTGTAGTAGCGCTCCCTCCCGCTTCCTTCCAGTCCGTAAAATTAGCATTGCGATAAATATATGAATATTTCAAATGTTTGACAGCAAAACCATTACAAAACATTACCGGCATGGGAGATTGAGTCCTACCAGATCTGTTTCGTAATACATTGGCGTTTACACTGACAAGGAAAAGTCTCTCATTTTCCTTTCATATTCAACGCTTATGCCCAGACACTTTGGGCAGACGTGGCAAGAATGTCCACAATGCTGATAGAAACTTTCACTTCATGAGCCATTCACCTTCACTCTACCCTGACATTTCTGAAGACCGGTGGAACTGTTCAGGGCAATATATAGCGTTATCACTCCCTTGCTGTACATTCCCGGATGTTTCGAGTTCCTCCGGCGACTCCACCCCTGCATGCCTATACGTGGCAGTCATTTTCTTCTGGTCGTGTGTATAGGCCGGACAATGGGACAATCGATCCAGAAAAAGCTTGGCGCTAGGGCCCCGCAATATGCCTGTGACAGCACTCAAAGACTCCGGATGAAAGGGTTTTGCGACAAACGACCCTGTACATGGTGCTGCTCCGGACAAAGCGCCTTAACCTTTCTTCTTCTTTCAGATTGATGACACTGTATAGTGCAGCGGCCCCAGAAACGTGTGGTTCACTGCTTTTACAAGATCCGGACACACACACACACACACACACACACACACACACACACACACACACACACACACACACACACACACACACACACACACAGAGAACTCGCTTCCCTTGTAGGAAGTGTAAACAAAATGTATTGCAATGCACATTTGAATTATTGTTGTAAAATACATGATGTATACTTTGTAAAAGCTCCGTTATCTGTGCATTCCAAGGTCCGAAATGTCCGCATCCACTCTTGAATAGACTCCAGAATTATATAATCATAGTTTTCATCTGAGCAAAATCTGGAAGGTGTTCTGTAGCACTGGCATGATCACTGTATTGTATTTAGATAGAACATTCCTCTGTTCTTCTAGAACACCTAGTTATTCATTATTCACCCCTCACCTACCTGAGAGATTGATGTGCATCCCTATGTTGCCAAACCCTTCGCCAAATTTGTTGGAATGTCCACCCACACAGACGCAAATACAAATTCATAAACCACCCTTCGGAGGGTAATACAAATTCATAAAGCCCCGCCATGGAAAGGGGCGTAAAAGCCGCGGCATCGGTGGCGTAATAAACTCCGCCGCCGTAGCATGGAAGCCAAAGATAAAGCGAGGTTAAAGACTCGGCGGGGCCGGGGGCGGAGTAGAGAGGTGGTTGCTAACATGATCAATCGGTCCCTCATGGGCGGCTTTATGCGACCATGATGCGTTGCAGATACCCCTCGGGGGACCCTCGTCATCCGCCGTGCTCCCGGGGTCGCGCACGGATATTAATCACCAAACGGCACACCATTCCCAGCGTCTAGTGCCACCAACGGAAACTTCTTGCATGGACACACACACACACACACACATACACACACACACACACACACACACACACACACACACACACACACACACACACACACACACACAGCGAGAAATGTTTAATCCACGGCGAACGACGGAGACAGAGATGACTACGATGATGATTGTACAGATGGTGTGTGTGTGTGTGTGTGTGTGTGTGTGTGTGTGTGTGAGAGAGAGAGAGAGAGAGGGGAGGGGGTGGGAAGGCTGAACTTTTGTCGTGCAGTGCAAAGAAGACGAAGAGGCCGAAGAAGAAAAAAACATTTTTATTACATACCTAAAAAGATCAGTGTATTTCATAAATGTTTATTACACGGTATTTGCATTTTTATCCAGATGGGTGGAACAACAACGTCTCTCGCCGTCTCTCCCCTGCAAAAGAACTCTTTAACCTGACCGCAACGACGTGACTCCGGCATAAGACGGTCCTGAATTCAGCCCTGTCGTTGCCTCCTTATTGCAGAAATAAAGGCGTCAAGAAAGCATTAGCGACGCAGAGTAAACTGCGTAATGGCGGTGCTGCTTTCAGATGAAAGCATTTTATGAGCCGAGACTTCCTATGAACTGACTTGGCCGAAACCTTGCCTGTGCAAACTACAATTGCCTTAATAACAAGATGCCTGCTCGCAGTATCCACTTTGGGAAATCTGGCTTATTTGGGGGTAACATTTTTTTTCTGTGAAGCTTTCCTGGGTTTTTATGAAGTCACAGGAATGACTCCGCTAAAATAGGAAATGGACACATTTGGTCTGTATTAGTGTACCAAGGGCACTTATGAAGCTCCAAGCTTTTAATATAATGCTTTGACACACGCTGAAGAAACGAATTAGTGGTAGTTCAACTGAAAAACAAGTCTGCCGGCAAAGCTAACAGATGGAAATTGGTTTTGTTTTGTTTTGTTTTGTTTGGTCAGAGGGCCTCACAGTACCGTGGTTTGCATCCTTGAAGTTTCTAGTTCAAGAAAGCTGAAAGTATTGTAATAAATGCAGTTAATTAAACAACTTATCAGTCATGACAAGTACACCCAAAACGCGTTCATCCTTTGTATCTTTTGTAACTCCGGGCTTTCCTCTAATATACATGAAAATATCTGTGACAACAGCCATTATATTTCACAGAAATCCATGGCAGAGTTGTCGTTCCCATCGTAAAGTATTACAAGCAATCCGGAAAAAAAAAAGAAACCACAAAAATACATCACACCTTAAAACAATGACATTTAGCTGGTATCCGTTTATGAGAGATTTCGTTCTGTATCGCACCACCCAATATCCCTTTTTCCCGCCGCTAGTCCTGGGGTGATACACAAACCATGTTATGACCTGGGGGAGCGATTAGATTGAAGCCGGGTTGCCAAGAGACAAGCAGCCTCCATATTAGATTCTCTAGGCTGTATTATATTAACTGTCTCCTTTTTGTGCAGGTCTCTTGTTGCGGGATTGTTTGGAATATTGGAAGGTGCGGTGAAGTTTCGTTTCAAGGGACGGGAGTTGATTCACACTGACTAGTCATCGATACAAGCATCACTCTCTCCTCTCTGACACGGGTTGTCAGAGTGTGTATGCATCCGCGTGCCATATGAGGTCGAGCAACGTCATGTCGTGACGTGAATTTTACTTTAGTCGTTTTCCGCGTCATGTCGTGACGTAAATCCTTTTGCCAGAACCTGCTGCTCGAACACAGGAAACCTTTGACCTTCCACCAGCCAAACAGCATATATGCAAACACATATCGTCCGCGGTCCAAAACGTAGTTGGCCATGTTTCAAGTTTTCAACCGGTTCCTGAGCGCTTAATAGCGCAGATTATTTTGCGGAATTGTATGTTTATATTCTAAAAGCATTTGATTGCAGTGGGTGCAAATAAAAGTCAAGGAATCAAAGTTACTGCAAGTCACGACAGTTTTGCGACCTGTGCCTCAGATGGACAGGAGTGGGTCAAACGTGACCTGTGTGGAGTTGACTGTTTTAGGGTCGAAGTGGGTAGCAGACGATGGAGGGGTGTGTGTCAGGGGGGGGGGGGGAGCTACAGCTGTAACGGGGGGGGGGGGGGGTGCGGAGGGGAGGATACAGCTCTAACGGGGAGGGGGAAGGGAGTGGTGCTTCAGCGCCCATTGTGTCTGAAATTACTTTTTTTTAATTCATGTTTTTTTTTTCTTTCTGTTTCAGCCTTCGTCCTGCCATGGTTTTGTGAACTGTGTTCAGCTGTACGGTATCCAAGGACAAGTATTGAGATCTCCACCAGATACAATGTACAGATCCAGTCAGTTCAAATTTTCCATTACAAATTCAGAATTGTCTTCACAAATCAAGTTTCCGCGATGTTTTCTTCAGCACTTTCTTCGATGGCTCTCAATTTTAGTAAGCAGTACAAGCAACTAAACTCAACTAAACCATTTCCGGTCTGTCTCCCTGCTGTCTAGACATTACACGAACGATACACTCCACCACACGTTCAAGTTTAGTCGGCTAAACTTCTATTTCCTGCGAATTCCGAGGAGTTCATCATTTGCAAACTTCTCACGTTTCCAGGTCGGTAGACGTAAGACCAGCAGCACATGCCGCACAGGCACGGCGGGTTCTTCACACTGAATACATACATCAAGAGTGGACAGTGTACTAAATATAGACTGGCCCTTCCAAGCACCCAACGCTTTAAATGGAAGCAAGACGTTATGTGCGTCGGTGAGTGGAGACACAAGTAAACTTCAAAGGACGTAAGAACCTAGAAGTGTTCTTGTTAAGCAAACATTTTTGCAGACAGGAACTTCCTTGTTGACCGTGTTTTCAATAACACTACAGTGAAAGAAGAGCAACAAAATTGAGAGAGAGAGAGAGAGAGAGAGAGAGAGAGAGAGAGAGAGATTTGTGCTGGTGAAAAACTTGTGTTTTTGAGGGTGATTTATGGAGTACATGCCGGCTGACGTTTGACATTTAACTAACTTACATCGTCACCAAACAGTCTGGCATGGAAAGAAAACCCGGAAGGCACATGACAAGGCTGCTGAAGACTTCAATTTTTCTACTTCATGATAAGATCTATTGCTAGGCTTTCAACAGTTCACGATTCCTTTCATAGCAGCTGACCAAGTGCAGAACAGTTTTCACAACATGGAAGTTGCTTTGTTTAAATGTTCTGCATTATTAACGCCCACTTTGAGTATAGTCTGTGGGTGGTTGAGGAAGTGTCATTTGGACACTTGCTGTAAGTTTGTGTTCGTGACATGTTCATCCGGCGTTTCGAGGGAACAATATGGTGACTAACGAACTTAAAAAAACAAACAAAAACACACACAAAAAAAACACGTTGGTTGTGTTGTTCACGGTTGAAGTACCAAGTCAATGGAACTATGAAACCGGTGTCACACCAGACCGTCATCGATTAGTTTGTTCACGGCTCAAGGACTAAGTCAATCGACCTGTCAAACTGATGTCACTACAACCTTGCCTCCCACCCCCCACCCCCCCGACACGCACGCACACACACACACACACACACACACACACACACACACACACACACACACACACACACACAAGTTTCAAAGAGACAGTGCGAAGGGAAGTTTTAATAACAGTAAAGGCAACCACTTCATGGGTGAAGAGAGAGAGAGAGAGAGAGAGAGAGAGAGAGAGGCGGGTGTTGGTTGGGCGAGTGTTTTTTTTTTTTTTGGGTGGGGGGAGGGGGGGTTTACGGGGGCTGGGAGGGTGGGGGGGGGTGCTAAAATGAGAGGGCCCACTGAGTGTCGAGTGACGCAACGTCGCCGGGTTTGCACAAAACATTAGCAGTTCGTTCCATGTACGGAGCTTAGAGAGCCGGGGAAGCCTACCACACCACACCACGCCAGTGGGCCAGGATCGATCGTGGAAATAAATAATAAGTGAGTCACACAATTAAAGTACTCCATGGAAGCCCCCGGTTAGAACACTGAGTTCTGTCGCACACCGGTCCGGTTACAAGCTGATCCTGCACGACTTGAAATGTCACGGGAAGTTCTGGCGTTTTTGTTCTGTCTTTGTGATGGTAAATTCATGGTCTAACATGTAGCAATTATTCCTGTCACTGGAAACGTTTGCCGTTTGCGTGCTGCCTTTCTTGTAACAATATCAGGGCAGAATTTGCAAATATTTTTTTTTTATCACTGAAAGTTTTAGCCTTTCCCCGTTTTGTCTTAAGTTATGTTAAATTTTGGACCGCATTTAAACTAAAGGTGCAAGAAATGCAGCGAGATTTTTCAAACGGAATTCATTGTGGAATATCTTAGGAAGAAGCTCATGCCCTATGTTTTGGAAGCTCTTGAACACTGTGGAATTAAAAATAATCAATAATTCTTTGATGCTTAATGGACTTTCTAGGCAAAGAATATTGTAACATTTTTTTTCCTTGTCGTTTCCTTGTATTCTTTATCAGAAACACAAATGAAGTCCATTCCAAATTTAAAATGGCGGCTACAAAAAGATTTGAAGAGAAACACAATCTGCCATTTATAGTCCGGGCAAATAATTGTTCAAACTTTCCCACATGCCCCATACAGGCATGTCGAAAGACGGGTGCAGCCTACTATTGTTGCCCAGTCAAACAAATACCTTTCATTTTGTGCGGGCCTGATGTCGGGACACGTGTAATATCCGGTAAGCTAATGGACTTCCGGTGACGTCTGTCGATAGTTTGTCGCTTTCATGGATGCGTACACTCACGTTCATTCACTGTCCTCCCAGCGCTGACGTATGCGCTGCTTTTCATGTCCAACAATAGTAACAAAAGGGGAAAGCGAAAGTCACAAAGCAAGGATTGGGTTTTATCGACTGGAAGCCAGCGTTCGTGCGCGATACGTACCAACTACAGGCTGGCATCGCCCAGTTTGGGTTGCAGCAGCAGCAGGCCTCGGGTGTACGTTCACCCAGTAATGAAGGGAATGGGTGGAGATTAATCAAGGATTTGCTGAGGATGTCTGGCAATTTGCTGAACAAGACGAACATGTGAATGAACAGCCATATTTACATGTCAGCCGTGACGCATCAATAAACATTTTGTGCGTGACATGACATGTCTAACTGTATTGCCAGCTGGCACGTTGTATTGCATTGCACTCTCTTTCATACTTGTACTGTTATAACTATGTTATATGTAATGTACCTACGTTCCCAAAATAAGAATTCAAAACCATACACCAACGAACACGTAAAAGTATACACACAAAAACAATATATGATAAAATATATGCAATATATATGCAACTGACAAGGTATGCACTTCTCCTAAGCTGTCCCGTCTGCCATTTTTAATTTGGCGCTTCGCCAAGTACGAAACTATCGTGTGAATAATACAATGACAACATCAGTACATTTTTATTTGGTTGGTTGGCTCGTTTTGTTAAACGGCCTTTGTCACTAGATAAGTTTTACGGTGGTATCAAAAGACGACCAGGGTACAGCCAACGCTATATCAGAATGGAATCGAAACTGTGCTATAATTGCAATACGTTCGGTGCAAATTACATGAAATTTGTATGAACGTAGTAAGCCTTCGTTTGTCCTGTGGTCAACGTCCTTTGTTCATTGGCGCCGTGCCCATCTGCAACCACATGTTCCGAACGAAACAACAACAATATCAATAGCAACAGCTGTACCACGACAAACACCAACCATCCGTGCTGTGTACGCAGTGTGGTGCTAATTTCATGGGTTACACAAGCTTTGCACGCTCAGTCATGCAAAGGGCTACAGCATTGACTGTCACTGGCCCACAAAAAAATCCGCCTAAAGCGATTGTGTACAAACTGCGAAGCGAATCGGCTATTGTCAGCAGGCAGTGACGTATCATTCATACCCACTAACGGTATGCGAGAAGGTATCAATACATTTATATGTTCTAGGATGTAAGGTTTCGGTGACCTTACACTCTGGAAAAGGAAAATAGAAATGTCATGATCGGGTCGTTAGCTTTCACTGGATGGTTTTCAAAACGTGTTTAAATTTCCCTTATAAATTTACATACAAACTGCCGGAAAGCCCAAAATACAATCACTGGAAATGACCATGCGTGAATGAAAATATGCTGGGAGCGTTTTTCGTGAATTTTCATGAAATATTGTAACTTCAGTAGTTTCATTATGCATAGGGAAAAACTGAATCCAGGGCAATTCGACACATTATCATTTACATCAAGGTAGTTTGAAATGCTAATCGAAGTTGGACGAATTTGTTTCTCGCACTACCAACAAACAAACAAACAAACACGATGGCGCACAATTGATAACCCTGTTAAAAAATTCGTTGCAAATTCATTCTAAGACAGCTAAAATTTCTCTAAATTTGTTCTTCTGTGGAGGGGTTGCTCTTTGTCTTTCCGAGTGTGGGCTTTTCTTGAGCCTGGTTTTATTTCGCTTGTCACGATACTTCGCAATCGTTCTCGGAATGCCAACTTTCTCGGTTATCTGGGTTTCACTTGACGGCAAAGCAGAACTGTCTTTTTGGCCCTTCGTTTATTTGTGGCCACTTCCGCTCGGAACATTTCTAAATGTCAGCTACTTCATTAAAAAAAAAGTACAACAGTGGAGTACGCAATTTATTTAGCATAATTATAGAGAGTAAGTCACTACCATCTGTTTCGTTAAAGTGAAATCATTTTTGCCTACCTAAAAAATAATTATAGTAGATTCTCACAGCGTTCTAGTGAAAAACTTTAAAAACTTTAATCTTCCCATTCATGCATGGAGGTGTTGAGATTTACATTAGGTGTCTCCATGACCCGAAGATCTAACTTTGGAGACGTTACCTTTACGTTACCAAAATACATTGGGCTGGCTGACAAGACAGAGAACAAAACAGTGACTGCAACGCTAAAAAAGGTATAAATATACATTTGGATTCAACGCCGCACATGGTTTAGAGAAACAACTGACAAACTGAATCTGACAGACACCAGCAGTTAATACACACAGGGACAGCAAATTAAACATGTGAAAAAGGCGTGCACAGAAAAACTGCCTAAAAAAAAAATTTGTAAATATCGGTGTAATAAGTTTTTTGGTTTTTTTTACAGAATTAATCTCGCGAGCGAAATATGAGTAGTTTAATTTTAAATTTTTTTTTTAATCTTGGAAGATTCTGTTGTCCAGAATTTCACTTTAATCTTCCCAGAGTTTCCAGAACAAAAAAACGAATGCTGATTGTCTCGGAAAGGTAAGAAGGCGTGCAGGACATCTTCCCCTCGCTAGGTGTAGCTGCCTGCACGCGGTCAGTTAGCATTTAGTCCACCTGAACATATCAGTGTCGAGTCATCTTACAAACGAGAGCATCTTGGTGAGAGTTCTGCAAAATAAGGGCGTGCTGATTTCTTCGTAAAGCTGTTCCGTCCTTTTCAACATTCCTTTGATCAGACTGCCAGAGGTCAATATATTTTATTGTCGACTGACCATTCAAGGGGGTACTTTTTAGTTTGTACTAAAACTGTACAAAATACAGCAGAATATATCATGTCGCCATTAAACTGTTAATCTTTAAATCCTTTAATCTTTAAACATAGCACATCCCTGATGTTGATATTCATACAACCATACAGTCGTAGACAAAACAATGGTATTTTCCAGGCTGCATTCCCAAACCCATGTCTATTCTCAGCACATTTGCCCATATTCCACCGATTTTAGACGAATGACATTGACAAATAGCACATAATCGCCGTGCTATTGTTGTTTGATGGAGACTCGCGGGCAAATTAGAACAACGCTCATCTGCAGCCCCCGATCGCATGTCCCCTAATGAATACAGACCTTGAAGCCTGCGTTTGCGTCCGGATGTGCCTTGATCAGGTATGAATATCAGACATTAACAAACAGCCATAACCCTCGTGCTGTAATCAGACCCTAACAGATTGCCACCGTGCAAGAAAAAGACCAGCGTACTCAAAGGCCCAACATACGCTCAGTGTACAAGAGACAACAAATCGTTATTCCAAGTTTTCGTGTGTACAACCTTCTTCACGAACGATATGACAAATACAGTCACGTTATAATGAGGTGTACTGCATATCTGACGAGCAGTTGTAAGACGAGAAATTCCAGCATTAAAAATTGACATGATCTTAAAATTCACGTGACGGTTAACAGCATTCATTCAGGCACGTTTCTATACCATTTTCTTGGAATTTCATCATTTGAATGGCCCATCCCGTAGATCATTTTTACCTAACATTGCGCAATTCTGGTAGAATGAAGCAGTTTGATATCATATAACAGCCAACAGAAATAACTGTGCTAATGTCAAAGTGCTGACAAGGCTGGCGAATTATTTTCATCGGAGGCAGGAAAAAATGAACACTAATTGATTTTTGCAGCTGTTTCTCACATTCTGGTATCATACTACCTGGCAAAATATCATTCTGACATCAAAGTCACCCAGTGAGCTATTCACTATTATTTTATCAGCTGGATAGGTGACTGAGGTGAGAACAGTACAGAAGGATAGACAGCAAACTCCGAACTACTGAATGTCAGAAACAGGTTTCGTTATACTTGACAGAGAGAGTACTTGTTTTTCCCTACTTTCGGGAAATTCGGGTTGCTTCCCCCGGGGGAAGCACGTCAGCGCAGTGCAGCGCCACCTAATACCTATATTTTTACAATTTTGCTGGGGTAGGAAAGCCGGATAACCCGGAGAGAAACACCCGATGAGCAGCCCGGCAGTCAAGAAAAACCGGTATCACATATCACAAGCTCGACCTGGGATCGAACCCACGCTTCATCGCCATGACGCTGGTGACGGCCGTTCAGTAGCACAGCGGCTAAATCCGACGCGCTGCCTATTAGACCACCGCTCACCCCAGTGAGCTATTCACTAATTCTCACAATCAAGCTAAACGTATTTGAACAACAAAGCAGTTACATGTAGGTTATAACCCCGGAGTGGTGTCCCTTACATTTTGGCATTTTTATCTTGAAATGAAACTAGGACAAGCGTAGCCAGGCTCAGTTTTTTTTTCCGCAAATAGTTTAAGCCCCCGACCATTGCTGGGGCACTATTGTTTTCGAGTCTGTCTGTGTGCCTGCTAGTCTGTACAGGCTTCAGGGGAGCCGGGGTGGCCGAATGGTAGTGTTGGACTTATAATGCTCGGGTCGTGAGTTCGTATCCCTGCTGGGGCCAAATATTTGTGCTGGCTTTTTCATCGTTGCCCCGTCTTTGATATCACTCGTATGTGGTGGAAAAGGACGTTAAACCCCGAAACACCCAGTCACCCTGTACAGGCTTCAGCCTGGCGGACTAGCTGCGTAAACAGTTCTCCCCTTTGGGGTTCCTAGGCGTCGTTCACAACTTGCGGGGAGTGCGATGCTGTCTAGCTGTCCATGGATAGTCATTATGAACCACAGACGAATGATACAATAATTTGAGATACGAAAGTGAAGCCCAGAATTTTCAAAATGGAACTAGAATGTTCTATCCAAAATACACAGCGAAGGCCGTCGCTTTGACCAGTTTCTATCAATATCGTCACTTCGGAGAAACCGTGAACGAGAGATCTCTGTTATATGTGATAATTTTATTATGACAATAATTGTAATGATATAGAAAACACATAATGTGCTTATATGTTTGTGCTGGCCTTTGTTTTCCTTGCTCCGCCTCCCCGGTGCTCATACCATGTGGTGGAGAAGGACGTTAAAGTCCCACACACTCACCCATCCTCCCTTATACGTGAACTAAGCAGGCTCTAAGCGCCGGCGTCTTGCCTTGTGATAAAGACCCTTTTCAGTTCATATGTGTGCACTCGTTATTTGTGAGGACAACACGGTTAGGAGGTACTGAATAAACAATTGATACGAGAAATTCCCTTGACGCAGGTTACCGTTTTAGTATTTTGCATTCTGTCGGCCATCGCACATTTTCATTTGTGACGCTACGCCACGAAATGAGTCGGAAGTTACATGCAGCTGAATAGTGCAGCACCCGATTTTCCGACCGAGGTGGCCATTTTGTTTCATGGGGTACGTCATTTTTAACAGATCATAACTTCAAAAATAATTATCCGATTTTAATCTGGTTTTCACCATTGGATTCAGCATTAAAAAACCTGTAAGATCATATCAAAACCTCAAAAACTTTAAAAAGTGACTTCAGACTCAAATCGTGGGGGGGGGGGGGGGGGGGGGGGGGGGGTGCGTCACATTTGTCCAAAAAGGAAAAATAGCTAGCTAGGAATAATAATAGAATAATTCCTAAGCACAATAAAATCAACTGAAAAAAACTCAAGACTTTTACGACGAGAAATCAGACCCCCCCCCCCCAAAAAAAAAAAAAAATAAAATAAATAAATAAAAAAATAAAAAAAATGGTGTAGAAGTAGGCAGTGGTCGATTTCTAAAGAGGAGCAAACCGGGAAAAAGGTTAAATCCGTGACATTTGTTCAGTATGAATACCAGTAGTCGTTCAGGGCATTATATATTCGGAGTTGGCACATTGCGTGGTAACAGAGAGCTTTTTTGTTGTCTCTTTGTTGTCCGGTTACACTTTTTTCCCAAAATGACAAAGTTTGCCGTTTGTAAAGCAGTTGAGCTAGTTGGAAAGAAGGAAACCTTCTTTTGCAATATATCGAAGAAGCTCGCATTTTCAAACAAGTGGTGTCAGCACACACCCGGTCCGTTTTCACGTGCTGTGCTCCTTTGAGCATTCCTTGTCAATTAACTCTTATAGAAGTTCTTATGCTTTTATGTCGGTCCCCAGACTCCCCCCGAAAAGGTATCCATGGAGTCAGTCTCCGATATTTTAATCAGATACACCCGTTTGGTCACTCAAAAAGAAAAAGAATCATTTTTTTAAAAATTTAAAACGGAACAAATCTTTGAACAGTTCAAACAATCAAACGACAGACACGTCACTGACACATTACAGGCAAACACGTGGGCGTCATACGGACAACACGGATGTGAAACAATGAAACAGTTTTGACTTACCGGTGTAGAGAGATTTTTGCCAAATTAGCTGCATCCTTGGACGGTTGCAGAACCTTTCCTTTGAGTGTCTCGAACGAACCGAACGGCATTTTGACTGCAGCGGTGCGCGACCGTCAGTTACACTACCTGCGAGTGTTTGTCAACTAGAAAAGCGTGTTTTCTTTACGACTTTCGATCCAAATCGGCCAGTGAAAGTCACTTTTAGAAACAGCTTCAAGGAGGGGAAGTGTCGTCTGCTTCTACCCGCGCTTGTCGCTTGGCATGCAGTTGGTGTTGGATGCCAGCCGACTCGGCGTCCCAGTGGCTGGGAGGTGGTTTGAACTGGAGGGGGAGGGAAGGTGAGAATGTGAGGGAGGGAGGGAGGGGGTACGGAGTCAGACGTGGGTCGGTGCTGGAATGCCTATGCATACATCAGACACATCCCACAACGCGAGCCCCAACCAGCAACAAGCCTCACTCGCGTCGCGTGGCGCTTTGAACCAAGCACCAGCAGACAACTATTTTGCCACGCATGCGCCGTCCACCTACTCTTCTGCCCGGAAAGTCAGAAAACTGTGTGGACCTGACTTGGCGCCAGACTGGGCTTTCGCCAACCAATGAAAGAGAACTCACGCTACGTAAACCATGCTTCTCCCTGTCGCTTTTGAATAATTAATTGTATAGACAGCATTCGGCACTAGGCAACGCGGATTTAGCTCTCTGGAGAGATGCAAGTGACCCAGGATACACGGAACACACTCATATGACCGGCCCACTGAACGAAAACAGGGTTGCATTTAGTTCTGACGGCATCAGTCACAGACTGATCATCAATTTTTGCCCATGACAAAATGTTGACAGAGGCGGTGCCACGAACTGGACACTCAGGCTCGCAACTTGTTCATTCTTCTCAGTCAGAATGCTGGAGCTTGTAATACTAAAACTTTCAGTCCTTGCACTGTCTAAATCATCACGTGCACTGAGTGACCCGGCCGAAGCCGGCCGTGAAGTCATTGACGCGTGACCCAAACGCCTGTAGCCACGCCCACTGACTAAAACAAATACTCCATAGCAACGGCACGCAGCCCACGCGTTTTTACCTTCTGATCTCTCTGTACCACACACACACACACACACACAC
Organism: Batillaria attramentaria; assembly: GCA_018292915.2. Lineage (NCBI taxonomy): Eukaryota > Metazoa > Mollusca > Gastropoda > Batillariidae > Batillaria > Batillaria attramentaria. Next base: position 1,026,230 of record JACVVK020000190.1, on the reverse strand, counting down.
ACACACACACACACACACACACACACACACACACACACACACACACTTAGCAATAGGATTAGCTAGTCGGCCCGAAGTATTCGCTCACTTTAACTGCATAGCATGACTTTCCAATCATGAACTGGCTACATGTGAATTTTGGTAAATGAGCATATTACCGAAGGTGAGGTTCAGTGGAAATGTTCCGTAGTCTACACTGTTTGTTTTCACACCCGATCGCTACGTGTTATCATCTTTTGTACAGAAATGGTCACAATTCGTTTCCAAGTCAGATTCCGAAGCACCAGTTACAGTAAGTCGTGTCTTGTTAGGCGGATGTATTGGTTAGTTCTGGTTGAAAGCACAAACTCCAAAAATAGCAAGGAGTGATATTGTAAGCAGTCTTGCCTCCTCTCAGTTTTCTTTGCCCCCCCCCCCCCCTCTCTCTCTCTCTCTCGCATGAGCAGCGTGTTTAGTAACGCCTTACTGATGCTGAATTCCTATACATCTTTTGTTAAATGTTTTGTTGTACTCGCTTGTTTTGTACTAATCTCCTTGATTTGCCACATAGATTCTGGTTTCATGTGGTCCTAATACTTAGTTGAATAGTCTATTGTAGTGTTAGCAGGACAGTGTGTAAGAGAGGCCTTCCAGTGCCTAACAACTCTATCCTGAAATAAAGGTTTCATCATCATCATCATCATCATCTCTTTCTGGGCTCGGAACCGCTAGATCTAGTGATCACTCTTCCCAAACAGGAACAGTTTTCTCCCTTGCAGCATCCACTTCCCTACTTGTCCCCCCTTGAGTAGCGCAAAATACAAATTGTGAGCGTTCCTGTTCGACGTTAATGAGGAAGAGAACGTTTTATATTTCAACTTAGCCACGAAACTACACGATTGAGAAACTATTGCAATGTTGCCTTTGTCTCTGTGTGTGTGTGTGTGTGTGTGTGTGTGTGTGTGTGTGTGTGTGTGTGTGTGTGTGTGTATGTGTGTGTGTGTGTGTGTGAACTAGCCGCGCCATGTTTTGATTCATAATTTTTAGCACCTCGGCTCGCGTGTAATGTTTTCCTGACACCTTTTGAGCGGTTTTCGTTTGAATTTCGAGGTCGATATGAATAGCCTCACTCCCCCCCCCTCCTCTCTCTCTCTCTCTCTTTTTGAGCCAAGCGCGTTCACTCTAATCGTCGCTCTGTCCTCACAAATCGTTCTGAGATCTTTCTACAGTGTCTACCATCATATCAGTTAGACACCTGAACAGTGACAGCGTCTCAAAAGCTGGCACTAAACTAACAGAAGGGGGTCTGACGACGCCAACTGAATATCGAGGGGTCAGCTAGTGTTGCGGGCAACAGCCTAGTTGAAGAATTTGATTTTTCGGTCGCATTGAGAGCTCTCCTAATTATGAAAACAGTCCATATGGAGCGTATACGCGCATCCGCAAGCGAAGCTTTTTCTAACCATAAGTAGGTTTCTTTGAAGACTAGTACTTTTGGAATACAGCGTTTAACTCATTCTCCCCTGTTCTGTAGTCGTGACAGTTTGTTACATTTTATCTCTCTTTCTTAACTCATTCCATCCCGTTCTAGTCGCAGCAGTTTGTGACATTTTACCTCCCTTTCTTAACTTATTCCATCCCGTTCTATTTGTAACAGTTTGTGACATTTTACCTCCCTTTCTTAACTCATTCTACCCTGTTCTTTCGTTGTAACAGTTTTACGTCCCTTTCCAACATGTCTGCTGTCAGGTTTCCTTGGCTTATTGCGGTGCCAAAATAAAGTACAATATCCAAGCAACAATTCCCCTAAATGTAAATGTATTTGCCGACACGGTGCAATGTCATCGCGGGACACAGGCAGCTAGCGCCAGACGTGTGACTGAAACCGTTAGTACAGAAAGAGTTAAGAAGAATTTTCGAGCGAAGACAACACTGTGAATAGGTAATACGTCTCTCTTCCTGAACAAGGAATGTCTGGCCCTGTATTGATTTTGTTGAAGTCTTCGCTCCGGTGACACAATATCCGGAAAAGGCTGTTCGTATGTCTTTCCCAAAACTAATTACAAACTTGATCCGTGAAAGGAAATCCGACTTAGATTTTTGGGCTCTGTTGCCTGGAACATTTTCTCTGCGTAGGCTAACATTTGATTTGCTTTGTCAAAAAACGTTGTTGATTTCCCTCGCTGATAAGTATGGTTGCAACATGGTTTTCGTGCCCGTAGGAAATGAGATGAACCCAGCGCTGAGAAAGATCTACACCTGAAAGCTGACACTCGATCTGTCACATTATTTATATTTTCCGTTCCCCCAATAATATAAAACCCTTGGAAGGTCAGTATTGACAGGTCGGCAATCGGGACTACAAATCAAATATTTTGTCCGCTTGTGAGAAACGTTGGGTTGTGAAACTAAAGGCCGTTCTTAACCGGGCGAACCACCAGTCCGGCGAACTTCTGATTGGTGTGAAATTTCAGTATGTCAGCAACGCATGTCTTGTCTAGCAGCAACAGTGTTTAGACCGGAATTCTGCGCATTTCTGTACCCGCAAATACGCATACTTTGTGCACACCCTCAAAAGCCCATTTATAGGGCTCATATAGTGAAAATGGCACGATAAACGGTCGTTTTTAACTGTGACGCGGACGGAGAAAAAAATTCACGGAGACCACCACAGCATTGTGTTCTACTGAAATCTGTGATAAAAAGCTAGGATCAAATTTGTTCTACCTTGTTCAGCAATTTTCCTAGCCTAAGACCACCGACCGCCCAATTTTCCCTCCCATTCAACGCGCGCATGGCTTCTTCAACACATACGTTCGGCTTGCCGGACGTCACTCCGGTACACGCATACGGTCATCGTAAAACGAACATAATGCGCTTTTTCCCGGAAGGGCCGGCAGGGAATCCCCCGGGTGGGCTTGTCATCAAGTGCACTGAGAACTGATGTAATTAAACGATGATCAGCTTTGCTGGGTTGCACGAGAACATCAATTAAATGCAGGAGGTGCGGTAGTTCCCCACGGGCGCTCAACCAACGTGTACAGAACTCAGGACGTATCTACCGAGGTATCGCACTTTTTGTTCGGTGAGGTATGTTGTTGTTGTTGTTGTTGTTGTTGTTGTTGGCGTTGTTGTTGTAGGCGTTCCTCGGCTGAACTTTCCATGTTCCATCGATTTGAATGGTCGAACGTTTGACTCACTCTCAATGCTCGAGTCGTGAATTCGAATCCCGGCTGGGGCTAAATATTTGTACTGGCCTTTTTCTCGTTGCCCCGTCTTTGATATCACTCATGCGTGGTGGAAAAGGACGTTAAACTCCCAAACACCCACCCTCCACCCTCCTTGGCTGATTAACACTCCATGTTCCATCCACACTGACGAGAGGTCTGCGTGTTTGACCGTTTTCATGTACCCCGCCACATGGGTAGCCACACTCACACTTCGGAGGATTGTATCTTTGTTTTCCAAGACCGATAGTTGTCACGCTAGCTAACCGTGACTGAGAAAATCCCTACACAAATACAATAGCAATAAAAACAGTTTCCTCCAACCTCACAGCTCTAACAAGAAACTTTTGCATGTAATAATAATAATAATAATGAGTATTGTATAGGCGCTTTACCCAATTTCATGAATCGGCTCAAAGCGCCGCGAACTGAACCCAACACGCACGCTCACGTGAATCGCACGCATTCTCTCACACTCTGGACATAAACACATTACAACCACGTGGTGCGAAGGGTCAGCTCAGCTATTTAAATTTCGGAATTTAGAACTGCATTTATTTTTTTCGAATTTTGTGGGCTGAACATTTCCAAAGCAAAGGGGGAGGAAGCCGGAGTACCCGCGACGATCGGCCCGAAGGAACGGTGCCACATACGAGAAGACATAAGACATAAGACATTTATTAAATTTCCAAAAGAGGAACATTGCTTTGTGGTCTCTCATAAAAAACATAAAGCATACCAAACACTCACTCATACGGAGAAGGAAAAATTCTGTGCCCCGCGTGGGACTCGAACCCCTGACATCTCGCATTGGTGACAAGTCTCTTAACCACAAGACCACCGATCGCCCCATACGCCACTACCGCTCCGAAAAACACGCCGTGGGTGTGCAGTGACAGTCCTCGTCAGAGATTCCGTGTCACGCACTTTCGCGGGTCGACGAGCATACGTGTATTTTGGATGGTTGGTTTGGAGTGTTGCGTCACATTTCACCATATAAGGATTATACAAGAAAGGGGCAATGCTGACAAAGTATGCCAGCAAAATTTCTTCATTTTCCAACAGGGAATCAAACTCTCAACCCAAGCTTTGACAGTCCAGTGCTCACCACTGACCACGCAGCTCCAGTATCAGGTATAACATCAGCTCTAAGCTGGAAGTACCCCGCCGGTGTAACTTTTGCTTGGGAGTTCATGTTTCGTGCTACACCGGTCTCCCACACGCGCGTGGGAAGATAACCGTTCAGCCGTATAGACTTAATTAGCTCCGGTAATCATGTGATCTGTATTTCTGTTATGGCACGGAAAAAAACCCTAAGGTTATTAGGCCGTAAATTAATTCCTTTAAGTAGTCTGTGTCGTGCATACCCTTATCGTTGTGCTTTTTGAGTGCCACTTTGAAATGAGATCCGGCCGCTTACGAAAACCAGACTGCAAAAAGTCGAGGAGAAGACGTCGATAATCGTATCTCAGAAGAATGGCAGAAAGACAGTCAGGAAGACTGAAAACTTTTTTAAAAATCAGCAAAACGGCTTATAACCGTCATAAAAGTAGAGGATGCACTGTCTGATAACCACAATTATTCTCAAAACGACAGTAGCGAGACAGACTTTGGCATGGTTCTGTCATGTAAAAGTTACCACCCCGCTCACCTGGTAAGGTGCACGTCAGTTATGGAGCGACGGGGGTGTCAAGGTTAGCATCAACTTTTGACAAAGCCAAGTTTTTCTGTTTAGAAGTTGGAAAAGAAATTTTGAAACGATCCATAGTTTAAAGCATATAGATGAATATTTTACTAACTTATTCTGTCCTTCATAATATGTATTCACGCGTATGTAGAGCCACCCCCCCCCCTCCCCCGCATTACAGAGGGTGGGTGGGGTGGGTGTTTGGGTGTTTAACGTCCTTTTCCACCACCTACGGGTGATATCAAAGACGGGGCAACGATGAAAAAGCCAGCACGAATATTTGGCCCCAACCGGGGTACGAACTCACGACCCGAGCATTGAGAGTCCAACGCTCTACCATTCGGCCACCCCGGCTCCCCGCATTACAGAGAGAGAGAGAGAGAGAGAGAGAGAGAGAGAGAGAGAGAGAGAGAGAGAGATGATGATGATGATGATGATGATGATGATGATGATGAAACTTTATTTCCCAACGGTAAAGTTTTGACAGAGAAGAACGTCAATTTACAAACTTGCCGTTGCTACACGCTACTAAAACACATCTAGCAAAGAAAATTAAAACATTGAGATCAAATATTTACAGGTGACTCTCTTTCTCTCTCTCTCTCTCTCTCTCTCTCTTTTGTTTAGTTGTTTGCTCTTAAAAACGGCAAGTTTGAAAATTGGTTGCAAGGCCAAAACTTCCACCGTTTTCAAATAAAGTTATTTCAATTTCAATTTCTCTCTCTCTCTCTCTCTCTCTCTCTCTCTAGCACTCATCCGCGTACGCATGTAAGCAAGATTCAACGTGGAAGAGAGAGAGAGAGAGAGAGAGAGAGAGAGAGAGAGAGAGAGAGAGAGAGAGAGAGCCTATGACACATCGTTTAAATTTCGCTATCCTGTCACATCATGATTGGACGACCTGTACCTAGTTCAGTTTAAGTGTGACTCTGTGGGCGATATTGCCATGGAGGCGTCGTCAGAAGTGTTCATTTTCCAGAAAAGAAAAATAATACATCTTCTCAAGTGTACGAACTTTTTTTTCCCCCGGAACACGTGTGCGTTAAAGGAGTGGAGAAACTTGACTCGTCTAAAAGTACATAATGTTACAGTGTCAGCGGTTATTCCGAGGGTGTTTGTGAAAAAGGTACATTTACTTGCTGAAGGACATTCATACAAGAACTTCATCAAGGTTTAAATTTCTAGACGCTACTAACATTACTAAAATGAAAAAGAAAAACGGTCACTGACGCTGGCAAGTAAGCAAACAGGAATGGTAGAACGCTATGGGCGGAAGTTACGAGGGGTTGTGAAACCTCTCTGGAAAAAAAAGGGATTGGGGGCGGGAGGGGAAGGGGGGGGGGTGTAGATAAGGAGAAGACATTAAAAGATCAGCGCTACAAGGTAAGGAAACGATAATTAAAGCCTGTATGTTCGTACCGCGGTGGTCTAATAGGTAACGCGTCGGATTTAGCCGCCGCGCTACTGAACGGCCGTCACCAGTGTCATGGCGATGAAGCGTGGGTTCGAGCCCAGGTCGAGCTTGTGATAATGTGATACCGGTTTTTCCTGGCTGCCGGGCTGCTCATCGGGAGTTTCTCTCCGGGTTATCCGGCTTTCCTCCCCCAGCAAAATTGTAATAATAATAATAATTGTATAGGCGCTTTATCCAATTTCATGAATCGGCTCAAAGCGCCGCGAACTGACCCCAACACACACGCTCACGCGAATCACACGCATTCTCTAACACACTGGACATGAACACATTACAATCACGTGGTGCGAAGGGTCAGCTCAGCTATTAAAATTTCGGAATTTAGAATTTGCATTTTTTTTTTCAAATTTGGTGGGCTGAACATTTCCAAAGCAGAGGGGGAGGAAGCCGGAGTACCCGGAGAGAACCCCCGACGATCGGCCCGAGTGAACGGTGCCACATACGAGAAGGAAAAATTCTTTGCCCCGAGTGGGACTCGAACCCATGACCTCTCGCATTGGTGACAAGTCTCTTAACCACTAGACCACCGACCGCCCCATATATATTGGGTGGCGCTGCACCGCGGCGACGCGCTTCCCCTGGGGGAAGTAGTCCGAATTTCCCGAAAAGGGATAATAGAGTATTAAAAACAACAACAACAACAACAACAACAACAACAAAAACCACGCCGCTGAGATAGAAAACTGCCGTTTTCGAAGCTGTAAGGCTGCTATATCAGATAAAAGGGTGTTTTCAAATGGCCATTGCGACCGTTTTCGTGACTTTGTGACTTCTAATTTAGAGAAACACGATTTTCTTTGAACCTACGGTCCATTTTCGAACAGACTGGGACTCGGAAAAGCTGATAAAAATAGCAACCAATCAGCGCCGTCTAGCTGGTCCTCAGTCCGCGACCAATTAACGTCGTCTGCTCAGTACGCGGTACACTTCTAGAACAACATTACGCCGGCCAGAGTCACCACAATGGTTTCAGATGCTGTATTGATGATGATGATGATGGAGACTTGATATAGCGCACGGCTCCACCCTAAGGCCTCGGTCACAACCGGCCGCACGATTTTTTTTATGCTTGCGATCTCCACGAAATGTCTGCGGCCTGCGGCTTCTACGATCTGAAAAAAAAAAAAAATTAAGGTTGCAAATCGTGCGTACGATATACGTGCGATGGCGTACGTTCCCCGCGGGTAACGTCTTCCGATTTCAGTTGGTCAAAAATCGTACGACGGCCGTACGGATCGTACGTTGTCCTCGCAGTTATCGTACGGAGGTCGTACGCCTTCGTACGACGTTCGTGCGATGTTGACGATGTTTGCACGGGCTATACGGGTGTCGTGCGTGCGCCGTACGGCTATCGTAAGTGCTCTGTACGCGTGGTGTGCGTCGGTCGTTCGACGGCCATGGCCGACACGCGTTTTTCATGCATATAGGGACCAGCCTACATATATACATGTAGTTTGTTTATGGAAAGAAGACATCAGAGGATTTGGATATTATTAACAGAGAGTTTGACAAATCTATGGACACGTACACAACTTGACAGACACTGACACAGCACTGCAACACTTCTACATTGCACACCAACATCCCCCGGGCCCGCACCTGGTCTTGCGTCAGCCTTGCGGAGCATCGTGGGAACATCGTACTACCGACTTGCGGTCTGTGATCACGTGCGGCCATCGTGCGATCCTTGTGGGAAGCACGCAAGACAACCGTACGTCAGTTGTGCGTTCATCGTGCGGCCGCCGTGCGGCCATCGTGACCTATTTTTCTCGCCCCGAGAGGTCAAAGTCGTACGATGCACTTGCGGCAATCGTGTGTTGGCCGTACAGTGGCCGTGCGGCCAACGCAAGTGTGTAAACAATCGCAGGTGATCGTAGAGTTTGCTGATCATGTCGAAAACCGGCCGCAGCGCTCTGCGGCCTCCTTGCGACCTGGAAATTTCGCAGGACGCCCGTGCGCCGTTCGCAAGATTTGCCACGATTTTTGGCCGTAGACCCGCCGTAGGAGCCCGTACGGCCGGTTGTGACCCTAGCTTAACTGAGTGCTCACGGCGCTTAGGGAGAGGTTTTGAAAGGAAAGATAGTTAAAAAAAAAAAAGAAAAAAAAAAAGACCCAAGTGACTGAGTCTGAAGCACGGAGTCAGCGCATTTGACGAAAAGTTTTCCACATTCTGTTGTATGCCTGTCATACGCATTGAGACTTCAACGCCACCGGATTGATTCAAGGATACACTGGACGCTTACCCCGTCCCCCACCCCGGTAAGTCTTCCTCCCTAATGTTACGGAGATACATTTTAATTTTTTTGTTATTTATTTATTCATTTTTGGCTGCCCGAACTCTTTTGCCGGTTTCAGTGGTGTTCCTCCCAGGTCATGAGTGGAATCCAAGGAGGGCTCGGAAGCTGGGACAATTTTTATTGTGCACGAGGATGGAGATGAGGATGATGGTAAGATGATGCTATGGAGGTCCGTGTGGTTTTGGACTGCGGGACAGGGCCGCATTCCGCACTTCTTGTCACAAATATCCCGGCATGAACCAGGCCCGGGAACTACGGCACCTGCGGCGCCGGCCGTGTAATCGTCCACATTATAAGACGTGTCATACAAAGGGAAGCACCCCCAAAGTCGCACCCGTGAAGTGGGTGAATCTCGGCTGTGTGGCAACAGCCCGGCTCCCTGCTGGGTCCATAGCACATCCGCTCTGGGTAGGAGCCGACCTAGGTAGGAAAAATCCCGCTTGCCTCGGCTGGGACTCGAACCCGGGTCTCCCGGTCCATGGTCTGAAGTGCTAACCACTACACTACGGGGGCCGGTACGGAGCTACAATCATACGCTGATCATGGAAGCCCTGCATTTAAAACTAATTTGCATATTCCCGACTGCAGTCAGCCAGTTGTAGATAAAATGTCAGTGAGCGAAAACTATTGCTGACTGAGGTTTGAAAATACAGTCTATTCTCGTCATATATCGCAGTTCATGGCTTATTATTTACCATAGAAACGTTTGAGCAAAGCTGTCTGTTTTTCTGCGGGAGCCGGTGTAGCAGTCCAGATTATACCCCGCCTGGAGTATATCCCCGTATAAACGGGCCTAGCCCAAACTATACCCCTGTATAAACTGGCCTAGCCCAGATTATCCCCCCGTATGAACTGGCCTAGCCCAGATTATCCCTCCCCCCCCCCCCCGTATAAACTGCCCTAGCCCAGACAATACCCCGGGGTGTATACCTGAGGGTTAAAGTAGCCAGGGGTATACTTCGGCCTGTTACACCGGGATAGCCGCGGAATAGTAGAGCGTTGGACTTCTAATGCTCGGGTCGTGAGTTCGTATCCCGGCTGGGGCCAAATATTTGTGCTGGCTTTTTCATCGTTGCCCCGTCTTTGATATCACCCGTATGTGGGGGGATAGGGACGTTAAACACCCACCCACCCGTGTTTTTTTTTTTTTTTTTTTGCTCTGCCTCCACCGGCCTTGTACAGAGTGCCTTCAGGTCGAAGGGAGACAACCCCTACCATTTGTGCTCTCTGCGTGAGGCTTGATCGTTGTTGTCGGCCGTTGCAGCTGTTTTGGTGTTCTGGAGCCGTGGTCACGACGCGTTCGTAACTTTTCCGCCACCGATTTACGCACGCGAGGGTCCGTAACTTACGATTTGTGATAAAAGTGGGTGGTCATGACGTTTGCGCAAAGTTACGGCCGCTCGGAAACCTTGCGTATTGTACACCACCTAGGAGGGTGTCGGAAAGGTGTCGTAGCTTTTGCGTAAATCTGAAAAATGGCGGCCCGCTTGATTTACCTGAACTGCAAATGAGAAGAGCATTGCGACGGGAAAGGGTGTTCCGCGATCGTACTAACCCTTTTGACTTGTACGACGATGTGGACATGCTTCAAAGGTTTAGATTTAGGAGGAGAGACCTGCAGGAATTGTGTACAGTCTTCTGTAGGACGACTTGAGTGTAGAGGGGGCGCGTTCAGTTCACTACGCACCCTGCAATGCAAAGGCCTGTATGGCCGGCTGTACACACATCGTGGGTTGATTTATTCCTTTTTGTGGGTTAACATTTGTTGTGTGTGTTTCGGACTACTAGTTCAGTGCTGAACGCACTCGGTCAGTCCTCACTGATCAGCCACCACCGTTTTGATCGTATGCCTGTCAATGCAGGTCTCATTCATTGTCACACAGTGTCAGTTGTGGACCCGAAATGTGCGGGTTCCGAATCCAGAGTTATGGTCGAGTCATGTTTCTCTGCCGTAGCAAGTCAGGTTAAATGCGTGGCATGTATGTGGAGAGTTTTGTTGATGTTGTTGTTATCCTCTCCTTTTTCGTTTTTCGTTGTTCTTTGATTGAGGTTCATTCCGTTGGTTTTCAGCTTGCCAGTGAGCCTGCTACATACGGTTTGTACGTGCAGTAAATGCTTCTACTCGTTGTAGTCCGTCCAATGTTGAGATAGAGACTGCTAGGAAGCGGTCTATATGCGACCTGCATGCTCTCCTGATCACACTCTCCACATACATGCCACGCATTTAACCTGACGCTACGGCAGATAAACATGACTCGATCAAAAATTCTGTAGTGAACGCGTAGTGAACACACCCCCTCTACTCTTTCACGCTTCGCACGCTGGAAGGAGAATTTGTGCAGGCCACGTGATGGTGTTTTCCGTGGGAATCCCAGGGGTCCCACGCCTATCTAAAAATAGCCCGTACTTGACACCGTTTCCAGTAAGTGCGCGTCGTGACCGGCCAACTAGCGGAAGAGATAGTTTTCACGTAGCCACGTACGAACTTACGATCCGCAACCCATTTGCGCAAAGAAATTTGCGTTCGCGTCGTGACCTCGGCCCCAGGTTCGAGAAGGGGGACGAACTGGGTGTGCTTTGAGAATCGATCGTGCAACAGCAACAGCGACAACATAGACGAAAGACAAACAACAACAGACAAACATGTTAAAAGCAAGCAAGTCAATGCAAATGAACATTGAAAGCCAAAGAAGCAAAACTAAAAACAGACACTTACTCAGTCACACAGTGAACCGTGAAAAGAACCGCGGCTGCACCCACTCGCAGCAAACAAAATTCCAGTATTGTGCATCCACCTGTTGCATCGATCAATTTTCTCTGCATCAATTTAATTTATTTTACACAGATGATTACAATACCTGAGGCAGTTGCCGGTACAGGCTGTCAGTCACGGCAGCTTTGGCATTTAAACGAACATCGGTCAACGGGAGCCAACTCTGTCATTGCCGCCAACATCTGAGACCGATTGCATTCCCTTGTCGCGAAAAAAAAAAAAAAAAAACCTTAAAAAATAGGGTTTCTAGGGTTTCTGAACCTAGGGTTTCTGAACACCAGCGTCAGTGAATACAATATTCACACGACTTGCCTCCCTTCGCTCTTGTTCTAGCTTGCCTTTTTTTTTGTTTTTCGCTATCTGCACCCCCCCTCCCCCCCCCCCCCCCCGCCGGTCTCTTCCTGTTTTCTTCCACTAGTTAGCAGCAGCGCCGGCGTAGTAATGTAGACTGATGTAACAACGGCTGATCGAAAACTGACAAATCATCCTGTCAAATCATATACCGTTGTAAAGTTTGTGAGTGCGCGCTCTCTCTCTCTGTGATTGTCACGTTAACTACTTCTACCGCTTAAACATAAAAGACTCATTGAATCCGGCTCTCTCTCTCTCTCTCTCTCTCTCTCTCTCTGTGTTTCCGACCGCTCTTTTCTGTAGAAGTCACCGCCGATCACTGTTATAACTTGCACCCACAGCATGTATTTGTGCACTTGTGTAACTTGTCTACCTTCTGATGCACAGAATATACGCTCGTATCAGTGCGCATAAACACCTGGCGCATGATTAACGCAACTGTCGTAGTCTGCTTCTAAAGCTATGTGGTAAACCGTTCTGCTAAGTGAAAACCAAATGGGCCGGTTCTCGTTCAAACAGGAGGTATCATCTACACAAGAAGTGACGTTGTCCTGTGCACAGTGGTCGGCTTACTTACGTCATCCGCTACGTGCTTTGTGGTCGCTTCTTTAGCGGCTGTTATTTTTCGAAACACATACACACACACACGAGAGAGAGAGAGAGAGAGAGAGAGAGACTGACTGACTGAAACTTTATTTATCAAGGATGAGATAATAGACGCACAGGTCTCTCTTACTATCTGTCCTTGCTACACTAATAAACATACAAACTGCATCATCATTACTCATCTGATCAACACACACACACACACACACACACACACACACACACACACACACACACAACACAGAGAGAGAGAGAGAGAGAGAGGCTCAGACATTTTATTGTGCAGACATATTGTCCATAACAATGGAGTGAGCGAGAAACATCCAAAACGCGCGCGCGCACGCACACACACACACACACACACACACACACACACACACACACACACACACACACACACACAACACAGAGAGAGAGAGAGAGAGAGAGAGAGAGAGAGAGGCTCAGACATTTTATTGTGCAGACATATTGTCCATAACAATGGAGTGAGCGAGAAACATCCAAAACGCGCGCGCGCACGCACACACACACACACACACACACACACACACACACACACACACACACACACACACACACACACAACACTAGTCCGTACATACTGGCTTCAACACTGCCATACTGGACATGGTACACACAACACAAAACCAGCAATGCTAAACAATGGCATCACAACACAGGCCGGCAGCCCGTGAACAAGATCTACACACGGCTAGGGAAAATCACAGTTTGCTCCTGTTTTGATAGATATCCACCATTTCTAAAAACAATGACTTTGGTTTTATCTATATTTACAGTGAGGCCAAGTCTTGTCGATATTGTCAAATTATTCAGCTGCGTTTGAAGACCACTAGGAGTAGAAGAAAACAATGCAATATCGTCAGCGAACATCAACAAGAACAGTTCAGCTGCACTTGGTCGCAGCTAGAAACCGTGTTTACCATTGTTCACAATGTAAAAAGCCAGTTCGCTGACCATAAACGAGAATAATGTCGGCGAGGCTAAACAACCCTGCTTAAGCCCTTGATAACACTCAAAATAGTCTGTACAGTTCATGTTGTCCCTTACACAAAATTTGACAGAGTTGTACATTGCTTTCAGCGCTGAAAGCATTTTACCGCTTACACCAGCCTTCAACAGAATATTCCAGAGTACATTTCTCCTCACTGTATCGAATGCTTTCTTGAAATCAACGAAAGCTACGTATACTTTTCTATTTTGTAATAGATGTTTTTGAACAAGAGCATATAGAGTGAAGATATGCTCTATTGTTGTGTAACACTTCCTAAAACCAGCTTGAGTTTCAGAGATGACATCACGTTCTTCGGTCCAGTCGGTCAGTCGCTTAGGGGGAAAAAAAAAGAAAAAAAAAAAGTTGTTTCTGGTAACCCGACCGACCCTATTTTTCACCCCGACCCTAAAAAATTTTTTTGGCTGCTGGAAAAAAAAAAGAAAAGAAAAAAATACAAGCACGACCAGTTTTGGTTTTCATGCGCCTGTCGTCAGGGAAGTCGTGCGCCATCGCGGACCCAAGATTAGAACGAAATATGGTAAAATATGGATAGTGTGTTATAATATTAAATACAGTTTCACAGAGCATTATTTCTTATTAATGCCCTGTTTCTTTGTTCTTGGATATGTGTGGTGTGTGTGTGTGTGTGTGTGTGTGTGTGTGTGGTTAAAAAAAAACCTTTCTACCTACCCTATTTTTTTTAGCCATGTTACCAGAAACAGCAATATATTTTTTGGCCTTATATATATATATATATATATATATATATATAATGTGTGTGTGTGTGTGTGTGTGTGTGTGTGTGTGTGTGTGTGTAATTTACTGACACAAGACAGTAGGGCAATACCACAATTGTCAGGATTGTTCAGATCACCTTTTTATGAAGTGTAAATATGATAGATTTGGACCACTCTTTTGGGAATGTGCCCGTAGTAAAAAGTGCATTAAAGGGACAATAACTGGTTCTGCAATTTTTAAAACTTCATAAATCAAACCGTCTGGTCCAGCTGCTTTTCCTGATTTTGCATGTTTTAAAGATTCCTTGACTTCTGTTTCTGTTATATCATTACCCAGATCATGAAATATATCATCACCATCATTGTCATCATGTAGGGAGACGTCTTCTTCATTCTGTTCACGACTGTCATTTAGAATCTTAGAAAAGTGGCGAAACCATGATTCTTTTGTTATGTTGTTTTTTACCCTGGGTTTTCGTTTGGGGAGCCGGATTGGCCGAATGGTAGAGCGTTGGACTTCTAATGCTCGCGTCATGAGTTCGATCCCGACTGGGGCCAAATGTTTGTGCTGGCTTTTTCATCGTTGCCCCGTCTTTGATATCACCCTATGTGGTGGAAAAGGACGTTAAACCCCCAAACACCCACCCACCCACCCCTGGGTTTTCGTTTCCATTTTTAAAATTCTTTCCAAAATGCCTATGTCTCGCGCCTGCTGTTGGTCAGTTTACCCACACCGTCTTTCTTGAATTTAATCTCTTTAGTTTTGAGTAATTTTCTTTCTTTCTTCTAAATAAATTTGTCTGTTTTCTGTTGTCTTATTTTTTTTATTAAAGGATCTTAAAGCTTTCCTCCTTGTTCTCTTTGCTGTAGAGCATTCCTGGTCAAACCAGGGGTGTCCTGGAATTTATGTTGGAACTGTTGACATTACTAGAAGAAATATACTTTGTCATGCAACTTGCAACCGCTGTCGACTGTCAGTTTTTACTAGGATAAACGTTCAAAATATACCATAAATTGGTCCCAAAAAAGGACGATAAAGCATTTACACCCCATCGCTAAAGCTCAGGGTTGATTTGCCTCTTGGATCAAAATACTCGTCGGTATCCCACAGCTTGATGGGGAATAACTGCTAAGTCTAAAAATGTTTCTAGCAAACATGCGACGTCAAAAATACTTACACACTGTAAGAAGTCAGGGTGGGCAAGTTTACTCCAGAGTCCATCGACATTCCACGACAGAAAAGTAAGCGAGTTTTGCGACACGTGTATGTAACCGGGTAGTATCCCGTGCAACTGGGGTAGAGTCTGGGGCTTGGCCGACACATCACGTGTGACTAGATCCGGCCTCGACCTCGACACTACGGGAGCTAGGAGGGCGCCTGCGTTTGGGGGGCTTGGGTGACGGGTGGTGGTGTTGACCTGGGACAGCTGCACGTGGGGTCGGGGCGTCGCCTTGATTTCAGACCTGCGTCCCTGGTTACGCCCATTGCCACCTGCCGCTCCTCCTGGCTGACTGTTGTTGTTGTTGATGATGATGATCCCGGAGCGTCGTCAGCCAAAGTTGTCGGTAAGTTCACCCGCTGGAAGGACAAAATGGACATTCTGACTAAGGCACTTCCAGCCCTAAAACAGAAACGAGTCGATGTGGCCGGAGACCTGACGAACAGACAACATGAGCAGATCCGACTACACCGGGAGAAAGGACTACGAGCGTACTACAAGGGCAACAAACTGGTCGTCGCCGGACCCCTGCAGTAGCATAACAACGACGACATCATGGGACGTGGTTTGGCGTTCTGGTCGCGGTTTGCTGCCATGGGGACAGAGAGAGAGAGAGAGAGGTTGTCGGTGTGCACTTAGTACTTAGCTTCTGGGTGCTGAGCTGCCACGGCACAACTGTTCACGGCGCACAAGATAGGCAGATGGCCATCTACCTCAGCTGAACAGTCCATTTGAAGGCGCGTCATGCAGGAAGGCTGCCTGATATGCAATATCATTGGCGTGTGGACAAGTTAGACAGTCACACAGGCCCAACTAGTGTTTTGCTCACAACAGCATTAGAAAGCGGGCAACTTTATGAGGCATCACAACCAGAGGCAATGAACAATTCACGATAATCAGCAATAATCACTAAAGTTTCTGACACATTTTTTTGAACACGCGTCACTGAGTCACACCTCACAGTTTGTCCTCTGACTGACGAGCATATGGCTTGCTGCTGAATCTCAGTTTCCACCACACACTGACAAAACTTTCCTGTAGTACTAGGCGCTGTCAGCTGCACAAACGTTGGACTTACTGTGGACTAAACTTAAACCAACGTGTGCCAGTTAGAATTGCCGCTTATTATCTTTCTTTGCCGCTGGCGGGAGCAAAAGTTGCGAGCGCCTAATCATTCGATCTTCGCGCCACGGGCGAAATGGCGGCAGCAGGCAGACGAGATACTCGACCAATCAGCGTGCAGCAAGGTTCTCTCCGCAATCGGCACAGAGCTGACTAGCAAGCCGCCAGGGCCACAGTGAAGCAAGTGGACTGGTGTACTTTCAGCACTCGTTGCATCAATGTAAGGTCTTGCGGTGGACATTTCAGATTTATTGAAGGACTAAACATTCTTTGTGGAGGTCGGAAGTTTTGGATAATTGTACGTCGAGGAAGCTTACGTACGGTAAGTTGAAAATTCCTTTTAATTGCTGTTCTCCTGACGTAGCTAGACCTTTACCTGTCAGTGATTGTTAGTTAGTACGTGTCAGTTTTCACTGGGTATATTTGTTTTCTTGGATAACTGAAATTCTTACGAATTGAAGAAGGATATTTTTTATTGTAACCAAACTGAGTTTCCTAGGGTAGAATTTCCGAGTATTTTAAACCAGAAAACTTTGGGGGTATTGCCGCACAGACTGTTCAGGATGGTTCGTTCTTGAGCAGTCTGCAAAATGGCGGGTGCGGTGTTTACAATGTGGGCGTTTCCATTCAACAATGAACACCTAGGTAGACTATAAATACACCTACGTTGGTCTGTGTGAATACCTACCTACTCCACGCCGAGTTTCGGGGCCCTCAAACTGGTTGGACGAGAAGGACATGCTTGTATGATCATTTTCATGTTCGCCAGTTTGTGTGAAATTTCTGTTTGTCTGTTTCTGCATTTCGTACACAGTGCCTGCCTTCGTGATCTGCGTGTAGTTCTCTTGCTGGGGGGGGGGGGGGGGGGGGGGGGGGGGGGAGGGGGGGGGGGGGCAACCCAAGTAGACAGAAAATCGACAAGCTTTGACGAGTTCAGTCTTGCTAGATGAAGTGACAGTGAATGAGTGAGTGAGTGGAGCATTGGACACTGGCTGATAATTATGTTGATAAGACGACAGTTAAGTCCTGGTTTTACGTATTGCGAAGTTAGACACATATTGAGGGGGAAGGGGGTGGTAAAAAAAAGTCTTGATGCATATTTCAACAATTGTAAAATCTGTAGATGTAATATCACACGAAATGCCAATGACATTAGCATCTTTTAATTCACACTTCGATCTAACAGTTAAAATATTTCATATTTATGTTCAAGTCATTAAATCAAAGGCTACACCCGGGACATTGGCACGGGATTCTCTGCAAACCTCAGAGTCTTGGGGGAAAAGGGGCTTTAAGCGTCTGAACTGAATGAATGAATGGACAAACCTTTACGCCATGCACATTTTCATTTGAAAACCTCTAAACAAACATTTCCATTCGCATGGCACTAAATGTACATACGTACATATCATACACATGCATACATTCATACATACATTGAAAATCGTATTTCAACGTTTTGCCGACGACTGTCAGTTAACATGCATACAAAGCTTGGTGTCTTCTGGATTTCCCGTAGTAACCTTGATGACACTAGGACAAACAATTCCCCCCGGTGTTAATCGGTAGCGTTAATAATTCATCCTATTATATTGAACGGCGGTTGGCATGGAAACGGAAGTAATCGGTAAGGCGATCGTGCACGGAGTGTGCGTTATCAGTTAATATCCCACGCCAGGTGTGTACAGTGCATCCTCAGTTGTCGGTACAGACCGGCGTGCCCAGGACGGTATGTTTCATGTTATAAACGAGAGTAGGATGAAGTACAAGGCCTGTTTGTCCCTCCAGCTAAGCAAGGAGGGGGAGGGGGGAGGGGAGTTGCAATCATGTGTGTAAAGTACCGTGTACCATTCTAGTAGCAGACGCTTCACGCTGTGGAAGAGGGAGGGGGGGGGGGAGGGGGCGGCTTTCATTTCTCTACGGTCTTGTTTTTATTCCTGTACGTGAAATGCTCTTCGTTTACCAGCATAATTTCATCAGTTTTATTGAGACGTTGACCACGACATGTCACGCTTTATCTACTTTAAAAGACACAGATTTGTACATTTGGTTATAACGCTGGGGAGATTTCCTACTGAAATTGTTACAGTAGGTTTGTTCGTCAATGTGCCCATCTGTCCGTCTGTCTGTCTGCCTGTCTGTTCCTCCCCAACGATATTTGAATACACTTATATTAAAAAAAAAAAAAACTTATATTATAAAAAAATATTAAAAAATTATAAAAAAAAGAAAAAAAGATTTGATTTAACCGCACGTGTGGTGATAAATGCATTTTTGGACTCGGTGAGAAAGTTGTCACAGTACATCAGTGTACGTAGAATTTGCTGGCGTTATTCACAAGGTCCCAAGGACTGTTATGCTGACCTGCATGTCAAACAACGATAGCATTATGCATGAGTGACTGAGTAATGTGAATGGACTGTGCCCACCCTGTGTGGGATAGTGTTAGGATTCAACAGACTTATATTGTCTGCTCTGGTATGTGACGTTACTTATGTAGCTCACTTTACAGTCTGGTTGACAAGAGTGGGGGTCATTCATAGGGGGGGGGGGGGGGTCATTCATAGGGGGAGCCGAGGTGGCCGAATGGTAGAGCGTTGGACTTCTAATGCTCGGGTCGTGAGTTCGTATCCCGGCTGGAGCCAAATATTTATGCTGGCCTTTTCATCGTTGCCCCGTCTTTGATATCACCCGTACGTGGTGGAAAAGGACGTTAAACCCCCAAACACCCACCCCACCCTCATTCATAGGGGGTTACTCGCGTAGACCGTACACTGGCGAACACACCCCATGACGTAAATAATACTTTGCTGGTCTTTATTTGTAACGGAAATACCTCAAGTTGTATAGTTCGCTCCATAATTATTTTATGGAAAGCATATTTTTGGGAAAACTGTGAGGTTCCCTCGACCGTCCCCGCCCCCTCCCCTAGCTTTACGTCCGTACTCCGCTGAGAAAACTGAATATATTATCACTGTTCGTGTTTAGAAAGTTGGTATCCTTACACCATTACATTGATACAGTCTCCGCTGAAACTGATGGGCTAGAAGTACGCTGATTATTGCTGTTTCTGGTTACATTGTACTGTACACGAACCACTTTGCCAACTTCGTTGTAGAAGACTTGCGTTCACCAGGAGCGTTTGCGTACAGATCCCGTCTCTGCGTTGAGATAGCTGTATAGAAGCGTCCATTCAGTCTTTCGAAAGGTGTGCCACACACACACACACACACACACACACACACACACACACACACACACACACACACACACACACACCGTGCGCGCGCACACACACACACACACACACACACACACACACACACACACACACACACACACACACACACACACACACACTCTCCCTCTCTCTCTCTCTCTCTCATCACGCCCCATACCGACCCACACCCCGTGCAGAATAAATTGATCTGACAGAATGTAATTACACCTGGATGTTGATTGAGGAATTCCTCAAATACCTGGCGGCAGCCTGAGCACGCCGAGTGCACAGCCAGGTGCTTAGCCTCGCTAGCAGAGAAGAGGGGAATTTGACCTGTAGTTGTGAAGCGACAGGTGCATCGCTTTTATCTGTCTGCTGGAGTTGGAGTCCGTACTATGAACATGATACAGACATTTTTATCTGAAACTGGCGTTTGGATGTGTGCCTAGATTCCGGGTGCAGGCGTATTTTTTTTCATGCACTCTTGCATATCTTCGGTCGCATTTCCTCCCTAGTTTTAAACTGATACACACACACACACACACACACACACACACACACACACACACACACACACACACACACACCGTGAGCGTGACTAGTTACCAAGGCAATGGATTTGGGACTAATGTTTTCAGCGGTGTCTGCGTCTGTGCGTCTGTCTGTAACTTCCATCCCTTTCCCCTGAGCTTTTCTATCGTGTTGCCTCCTTTATCATCGATTTGGACGACATCGTTAATCAGCTCAGTCTTAATTGTTCCTGTTCTTCGAAGAAGGGGGTACTGGGTTCAAGTACTGCATCCACTCCGTAAGGGGGGGGGGGGGCACGAGGTGAAGGGGGGTGGGGGGGGGGGAGGAGGTCGTACAAACAAAATCCAGGACAAACGTTTCGGCAATCGAACTCAGCACCCACCAATAACCCAGGACTCTCAGGTTTCCTATTCCGGCTCCCGCTGTGCGAGAAACCATCCTATTGTCAAGCTGCCTTGACAACCGCTCTGACCAATACATTACAAACCAGAGCACTACCGATCACTGGCACTGGCACCTGATAAGACGCTGGTTATGTCTGATGAGCCGGGAGGATTCGCGCCCTTAGCTTCCTGATTCCGGTTGCCAAGGAAACGCTTTGATGACGGCCAAAGGTTGAAGAGAGAGGAGAGGAGTTGGAACAGAGCGGGCGATGTGCCGGGAAAGATTGAACGTTGGTATTTTGAGGGTCTGTTTTTTTCTTGTGGGGTTTGTGCAGGAACTTCGCTTTTCTAGGGATAGAGGATTTTTGGTCTAACCTCTAGAAACTTGAGGTCACTTGGGATTTAACTGTTCGTACTTATCAAAATATATTCTGAAATTAAGGATACTCGTAACGTTGACGCAGCACTCTTACGCACAAACGTTGTGGTCAGCTGACACCAGTGCGAAATGCCTATAGAGAATTGTTGCCGAAAAACCACCATGAAATACGAGTATATATGGAAATATCGCGCTGCGCACGGCAACTGACTTGAATATTGTATCCTGCGCTGGTCGTTAGGAGAAAACTGATGGAGTTGTTCCAGGGCTCTGACGCATCTCATGCAACATTAATTGAGGCGGTATCGACATGGCTTCGCTGTCTCCTGATCCACGTCCCCGAGCACAGATCGGTTGACGACACTAGAAGGGACAGACGATGCTGGGGGTGAATCGCGGGTAACAATACGGAATATAACACGCGCGAATGGAGAACACGAACTCGGCGTTTTATGTGGCAAGGAGACAGCCCGTCCATCATGACAGCAAGTTTTCTTGACGTGTTTTCAATTGATTATACCACAGCTTGCACAGCTTGTGTTGTCGTAAATAGTTGAGAGAGTGTAGCTCGAAATGTACAGAGAAATGCACATGGTATGGTGGTATGGTATGGTAGACTTCTCCTCGGCGCACATATCCATCTCTGCTGAAATGCTCACGGCGCCGCAGGGCTGGAGGACGAAGCGGTGAAAGCCTGCTGCCGTTAAGCGCTACTTTGTGTGCAAACCTCCACCCTGCTATTCACTCTGGTGCGTGCGACAGTATTTCTGTTTACCACGCCACCGGCCACATCCTACTCTTCTTCGAAAGATGAACGTGGGATTTTTAGCGTGCACACTTGATGTTTGTGCGTGCGTGTGTACACGAAGGCGAGACAGGCACCGCAAACGAGTCTGCACATGGATTAGACTCGATATGGGAAGGAAAAATCCCACCATATTCCTGCCCACCGGGGACTCGAACCCGGCAGCTCAGGACCCGAAGTCGGATGCCTTAACCACTAGACCAAATCCCCTGCACATAATGCACATGAACATTTTAAGCACGATGAATGTTTGGTTTTATGGAATAATTATGTAGTTACGGCAAATAACGGGGAAACAAACTTAAAAGCTACTGTATACTTTCGAAGTTTGATGCCACGAAAACGGCGTAAATAATTATTACAATCAAGTTTAGTCCGACAAGTGTGTCCTTTGAAACTGAGATTCTGAAAGACACAAATAATAACAATGCTAATAATAATAATAATAATAATAATACACTTGTAGAGCGCGGAGTTCTGCTTCGAAAAGCACTCAATGCGCTTTTGCTCACGCACACACACGCAACATTCACACGCACACATTTATACACATCAATACAGGCGGTGGAGTTTAAACTTAAAGATTAAAAGCTAGTTTGAAAAGATGTGTTTTGAGTTCTGCTTTAAACTGTAGGAGGGAAGGGATGTTTCTCAGAGAAGATGGCAAGGAGTTCCAAACGTGGGGGGCACTATAACTGAAAGAACGTTGGCCTAATGTTTTGAGGCTGACCCGGGGGACCTTAAGTAGCTTTTCTGAGGATGAGCGGAGAGTGCGGGAACAGCAAATTTGTGTTGTGCAGGGTACAAATAGACGGCTCTTTTTTTTTCTTTTTTTTTCTCATCAGCAGTACTTCTACTGAAAACGCGCACAAGTCTGCACGTTGGACAAATATCAGAACCGTGATAGGAAACTGAAGCAGGGATGCTGGACTGGACAGAATCGATACAGTCTGACCACTGACCGCTATCAGGCCGCTTTCTGAGGGCATGCCAAGACATAAGACACGACAACTAACCAGAGTGTACAAAACATAGCCTGCTCGTACAACTTGAGACGAAGCATGTTTATTCTCCGTGCAGATAAATTTACGCCGCTATCGCCCGCACATAACATGGCGTATTCGTGATTCACAGTCAATGCGGGAGTGCAAGGACAGGGTCTCAGCGTTTAAAGAATACCAGGGCTGTACTCCATTCAGCTCAGGCCGTACACTCTGGGTACCTGCGGGCAGCGCACTGTGTGAGACAGTGTACACACTCCAGACATGGTGTGTGGTCTCCCTGTAGAGCGAGAGAGCATCTGTACTATTAAATGCTATAGATTAACGTGTTGGCTTCAAATCACAAGTTATAGAGGAAGCTAGAGTCAGCTGAAGCACATCATACACATGACCGCTACAGTTTCTGCACCTCTCCTTCCTGTGAACCACTGAGCGGCGAGTCGTCACCGGAAACAAATGAAAAGAAAATGAAACACAAATCCCAGTTTCATCGCTTGACTTCTAATAATCAGATTCATTTGACTGTCTTAGAGGCCTGAAATATCGGGTTGTGTAAACGAACTAGACTTCTAACGCCTCTAAGAAGTCAACAGCATAATAATAATAATAATGAACTGTACTTATATAGCGCAAAATTTTCACAAAGTGACTCAATGCGCGTACTTCCGCACTCATACCAACAAATATGCAAACACACACACACACACACACACACACACACACACACACACACACACACACACACACACACACACACACAGCAGCAGCAGCTGAATCAGGAGAGGTAAGTGGGCGTAAGAAGTCAGTATGTGCAAAACGTTCGTAAATGTCTCACTTTTAGTAACCTTTCATGTACAGTGGGAAACGCAAAACAACCTATCCTGGGGAAGAAAAAATTCTGTCATACGGAAACTCGTTTGAACTATGCA
>JACVVK020000190.1:950000-1000000 GCA_018292915.2 Batillaria attramentaria | reverse complement strand
GTGGGGGGGGGGGGAGGGGGGGGGGGTCGGAGCAGTGTTAATTTTTAACAGTTCCGTCTGGAGGACTGTTGAACTTGAGGAAAACTGGAAGACTCAGAAGCTAATGATTATTATAACAACGAAACATTGTGCTGAAAATAACATCTCAGTGATTGTTTGGGTGCTCATGTCATACGTCTACTGTGCTCGATAGCTAAAGAACAAGAACTGGTACGTGAAACTGTATCGCGTTTGTGTGTTTGACGTAAATAGCTGACGTAACCATTCTGCTTATGCTACTATAAGGACTGACTGTCAGTTAGGTTGAACTGCGCTTCGCCAGTGTTAGATTATAAATAAACCACTACATTCGTGACGAGGAAAAACCATTACGGAAGTCAATTTTGATACGGGTAACAAGGAAGCTTCAACTTCACCCACAAGGCGCACATTGTGTTTTATTTTCCCTGTTTCAGTAACACTTCTGAAAGAAACATGTGTCCGTCTGACAGCGGTGCATTGTCGTCTGACCAGTGACCAGTGTGTTTTCAGTTTCTTACCGCACCCCGAAAACCAAACTTTTCAATTTTGTTTTCAGGTATCTTTCAAATCAACACTGACTAGCTACTTCACGGCAGTGAGACAAACTCTTGTCAAGAATGGCCCCAAAGATTTCAGACCTTGAGGAGTACGTCAAGATATGGGCATGGGACACATTTCTGCGCACGCGCAGCAAGGACCACGCCAAATTACGCTACGAAGATGTCCGACTGGACGTGAACTGGGCCAGAGTGAAGTTCATAAGCTCATCACCCGAATATTTCGACCAGCGCTTTGCAGAGAGGCCACAGTCGCAAGTTGTGTTCAGGTTAGTAGTTTGATATTATATCTGACGTCACTGGAACGTGTCTTTAGCCCTGGACCCGTATGTAAAATTCGAGGTTAATTTAACCCACGGCTACGGGCTTAACAAAGACTAGGACAAAAGAAACCCCAAAACAAAATTAAATAAAAAAGGAAGCTAAGAAAAAAGACAAAAATCCTTCTATAACGGCATAGGCACCTTGCTGGAATGGACCTGCTTCCTGATTTAAAAAAAAAAAAAAAAAAAAAAAACGACAGAAATTTTAACCCTAGAGCTAGTTTAGTTCGAGGTTAGACTCTAACCCGGGGCGAAACTCCCCAACCCCGACTTTTACATGCGGGCCCCAGAACTCCAACAGAATCTGTGAACTAGTTCTCGTCATGTGACGGGTTAGGCGGTAAGAAAATATCGTGAACACGCCTAACGTACACCGTTCTTTCCTGCGGCCGGCTGGTTGTGTGAACTTGTCTGTTTCGTCATAGGCAAGGTTAAATCAAATAAGGTCGACCAGTTAATCTAACTTGATTGAATAGTGTTCAGCTAGACCGCTTAGTTAGAGTATCTCTTCCCCCCCCCGCCCCCCGCCCCCCCTTCCCCCTTCAAACCCGTACCCGTGTCCTCCGACAACCTACACTGCACTACCGTCTCAAGTCACTGTTGTAACGTTACTGAACTCCAAATAACGTACCATTATTTTCATTTGTGACCAGGCAGGCAGGCCCGCCAAATGTCTCCCACACTTATTTTGCGCACCATTTTCTCTTTGGGAGAGTATAATGATAATAATAATAATGAGTATTGTTTAGGCGCTTTACCCAATCTCATGAATCGGCTCAAAGCGCCGCGAACTGAACCCAACACGCACGATCACGTGAATCACACACATTCTCTCACACACTGGACATAACCACATTACAATCACGTGGTGCGAAGGGTCAGCTCAGCTATTTAAGTTTCGGAATTTAGAATTGCATTTATTTTTTCAAATTTGGTGGGCTGAACATTTCCAAAGCAGAAGGTGAGGAAGCCGGAGTACTCGGAGAGAACCCCCGACGATCGGCCCGAATGATACGAGAAGGAAAAATACTTTGCCCCGAGTGGGACTCGAACCCGTGACCTCTCGCATTGGTGACAAGTCTCTTAACCACTAGACCACCGACCGCCCCAAATAACTGATTTCCAAATAACATAATTATCTGTATTTGTAGTATTGGAAACATTCCTATTGCAATATTGACTGTAGTGGAGGTGGTGGTTGTGGTGATAGTTATGATGATGATGATGGTGGTGGTGGTGCTGGTGGTGGTGGTGATGGTGGTGGTGATGATGATGATGATGATGCGTTAATACTATCAGGTCGACATACGAGAACCACACGGACCACGCACAGGACCACTCGTTCCACACAGAACGGTCCACAGTGTCCTGCTGCACAACCTCTGTCAGCAAGGGATTCACCAAGGGCATGCATCTAGAGGTAAATAAATAGTTCAGGGCATCAAAACAACAACAACAACAACAACAACTACACCCCCCCCCCACCCCCAAAAAGAAAAAAAAAAAAGAAAAGAAGCAGTTGTCGTTTTTGATCTTCAGCAGAAACTGTAGCAGTCATACATTTCATTATTACCGTTCTGTGGTTCGTTGACAGTCATGTTCTCCGCCGCGTCATGTTTCATTAAATTCATGCTTGCTGTCAGTGTTTGCTGTCTCGGTTTTGGCGGGAAGATCATGTACTCTTAAAGGTACATGAAGGTAACCTCTCTTTCTTTCGTTCATTCTGTGTTTTCTTTTTTTTATATGGTGAAGCCAGAAAGAGTGCACTTTGATCTTGACTGTGACCATGGTGATAAAATGTCATCGGCGTCTTTGCTTTGTGCAGCTCAAACTGGGACTGCCGGACGAGGTTGCCGGGGCAACGGCAGGATTTGGCAGGGAGGTGACGATGGAATCCACTGACGAGAGCACACACGAAGAAACCATGACTTGGTCTATCAACAGTACGATCAAGGTCGGTAACTTCTGCTCCTAATCACTGTTTCGTGCAGAGTTTCTTTTCTTGTTTTTGGGACACGGCTTCTCTTCTTTCGTTTGATTCTTTCCATTCTATGCGAGCTAGACAGAGATGTTACAAGACTGC
This sequence comes from Batillaria attramentaria, assembly GCA_018292915.2. NCBI lineage: Eukaryota > Metazoa > Mollusca > Gastropoda > Batillariidae > Batillaria > Batillaria attramentaria. The sequence continues at coordinate 997,016 of JACVVK020000190.1, read as the reverse complement.
TGTAGTGTTTGTCAGTTCTGATTAAAAAAAAAACAAAAACAAGGCGAACTGTGCCCTGACATGTTCGTTTTATTTGCAACTTTTCTGGAGTACAAAAATCATGCGCCATTCACAAAGTCAAAAGGTCAAAGTCAAAATTTAAAAAAAAATCCCTTTCTCCCCTGTCGGAGTGCGGAGGAATGGACAAAGTAAAAGGAACAAGACATACATAAATGGTGCAACAATGACATTAAACAAGAATGTACGATGCGCGCAATCAGAAAAGCGAAGAAAAAAAAAGTAACAGTTGCACAAAAACGACTATTACTAAATGTACATATTGCATAATACATCGGGGAGCCGGGGTGGTCGAATGCCGGGTAGAGCGTTGGACTTCCAATGCTCGGGTCGTGAGTTCGAATCCCGGCTGGGGCCAAATATTTGTGCTGGCTTTTTCATCGTTGCCTCGTCTTTGATATCACCCGTATGTGGTGGAAAAAGGACGTTAAACTCCCCAAACACCCACCTACCCACCCGCATAATACATGTGATCACGACTATGCCCATCCACAGGTGCCCCCTCACGCCCGCACCTTGGCAGAGCTCGTTGTCCGGGAGAAGGAGTACAACGCCAAGTTCCGCATGAACGTCCAGATCAAGGGTCACGTGATCGTTGTCGTCACCAACCTCCGCGACAACAACTCTTTCGTGCAGTCCATCGAGGGCGACTTCAGCGAGGTCATCAAGACCTTGTCCGACAAACTGGACAAAAGTGTCACGTGCAACGGTCGCACGGTGAAGTGGGAGATCGAAGGCTCGTGCCAGTTCCGCTTCGGCGTGGAGCAGCACGTACAACTGCGCGAGTCACCACTGAAGGAGCAGAATGGCGCGAACTGACACGTGTGTGTTAATGATAATGGTCGGAGCGCGCCATACTCATGCGAGTGTCTGACAAAAGAGCCTGTAGCCTGGTAACGTTTGGACGACACTGAGGTGCTCTATTTCAACGCTAGTGTGCACTTGACCAAATTCATTGTTGATCCAGCCACTACGATCTTGTGATTTGGATGATTTTTTTTTTTCAATAGCGCAAACACTATGAAGCAATTCAGTCAGTTTAAAGTGAATATTCCGTGGGGAAAAGTGTCTTCAAATGTGAAATAAATGCAAGAAATGAAGTGTTTTTTTATGCGTGAAGAAAATTGGATTTCACGAGACTGCTGATTAAAACGTAGTGCACACGGCACGCTAGTAGGGCTGACTGACTGAGGATTGTAAGTGTACATAAGTAATATGATACATGTATACATTGTAAATGTAGGAGAGAGAGAAAAGCTTTGACAGGCACACTTGAGTCGTTTTTGAAACGCTGATTCACGTGAAGTGAAAAATCACACCCAGACTGACAATCTTATGGAAGCTGTGATATCTGAACTATGAATCTTCAAAACTGAGTATCCACCCCCCCCCCCTCCTCCTCCTCCCTCTTCAAGATACCACAGTGAGACGGACATTTCTCCAGTTCACTGACACGGACTGAATCCGGATTGTGTGTGTGTGTGTGTGTGTGTGTGTGTGTGTGTGTGTGTGTGTGTGTGTGTGTGTGTGTCAGTGTGTGTGTGTGTGTGTGTGTGTGTGTGTGTGTGTGTGTGTGTGTGCATGAAACGAATCGTAATTGTAATGACCCAGGCTTCCCCCGTGCGCTGACGTTTCTTCTTTGCCCCGCATAGGTATCAGTGTACATCATGATCGTAAAATTTATGTACTTCGGTCCGATAGTGACTTCAAAGTCATTTTCTATCGTTCTTTGAATTCAGTTGATTTTGCTTGCTCTTTTTGATTGTCGGAAATTGTCAGTGCCGGCGTATGAATTTTACTGCTGTTTGTATTTTATGTCAGAATAACTTTGTAAGTGATCTCTCTAATCATGCAATAAATTCCAAAATGCAATTCTGATTCAGAATTAATGAGTTTCTCCTTGTCAAGTTGTTCACCCTGACTGACTCCGGCGCCGGCTGACGGACAATAGCTGTCATTTATGTTTGTTGTATATCTCTGTCTGTTGTTACTTTGGAAATATAACGACGATATATTCGTCCGAGAAATCGTCAATAGTTGCAGTCACATGTAACAGCTCTTGTGTGACTTTTTGCCCGGCTGCCCGGCTCGAGCACTGAGTCAACGCCTTTTTTTTTTTTTTTTTTTTTTTTTTCGCGGTCCAAGGGAGAGTATTACAGCGGAACCATCTCTCCGTTCCAGCAGAGTGCGCTCCCCCAACACATGGCCTCAGGTGCTTCCTTCCTCTTTACGGGAATTGTAAGGGTTGTGTTTTATATTTCTTTCAGATGGAATTCCATATTGTAGGAACAATTTAACCGGGTTGTTGGACTCAAAGTGTTCCTTTTCTAGAACTGAGCGTTTGGTATGGCCCCTATGGTCTGGCGGAAATGCAAAATACTCTATTCTTCCGTGGTCGCCAATCACTGATGTGCGTGCCTAAGGCATAATTATATCGAGCTTGACATTCCAATGAAAGCGTCAAAATTCAGAGTCTGCACTTTCAGTTGTGTACGAACGTTAACCTCCAGCATCTGTTTTAAAAGATTTATTGACGCGGTTTTTAGTTGCATTTGGTTCTGACCAGGTGTACAGTGTTACATGCTGTCGGTTTCAAACTGCACACACTGAAAATGAAAGTATGCATGAATTCTATTCATTTATTATTTATAAATAAAGAGTAAGACTACCAGAGATGATAACTAGGCCAGGTCATACACTTTATGTATATGTTTGTGGCTGAAAATAGATCCATTGTTACAGCATTTGTCTTTTCTTGTCATTAACAATTATCTCAACTTGCACTTTCAGACCATACAAATGTACCATTTTGACCACTGATGTGGCAGACCTGTGTGTACCAAGCGACATTAATACACACGAGGTAACTTGCAAGTCAGCACCATGGCAGCTGATGGGGAAAGAATTGCAACCAGTGAGTATCACTAGTCTGTACATTTAGTAATTAGAACATGTTTAGTACAGCCATGTACTCAGTTCCACCATTGTCTGCACATTTGTATAGTCTGTGGAGGCAGATCAATACAGCAAACCTTAAATCCTCTAAAATTCATGGCCAGTGTTTGAGAAAGTGATTTGCATTTGTATGACTAAATGATGCTTTACCTTTTCAGTTTATGAGTGAAACTTGTAGGATGCATGGCAGTTTTCACAAAATCGATTTTTGACTTGTCAGCCTAGCTAGTAGCATGTTCGTACAGTGAGTTTATCAGTAAACAACTTTTTAGAATGCAGGGTTGCACATTTTCCACAGCTTCTATAGGACAAAAGTGTCCTGGAAACAGCAAAGTGATAGGACACAGTGTCCTGGCCACTTAGTGGCAATAAAAATTTTAATAGGACAAATGTCCGCTTGAGGTGGGAAAAATAGGACATTTTAAATTTTTATACGTCAATGTCCTGGGACCGACTTAAATGTGCAACCCTGAGAATGTAGCCTCCCACCGTGTCTGCGTGTTCATGTGCATAGCATGATTTTTTGTGTGATTCTTTTCAATTAATGTTTTTCCCATTTCCAGCCAGCGCAGATGAGAAGGTTGAGAAGGGAGCTGATCAGGTGATCGTTACCTGCCTGGTTGATGGACTGCAGGTTTCAGGTTTCCTCAGCAAGACAGCGAAGAATGGAGTTGTCACTGTATCTTTTGGAGAATGGTGAGACCTTTGACAATGTGAATTAATATATATATATATATAGAGAGAGAGAGAGAATAGGAACAAAGGCGTCACTAAAGCCTTGGTTGGACGCTGCATCCTTCGTGGGTATCGCCGCATGCTCACCTGATGAGGGTCCCATTGACCTGAAACCATGGTGGTGAGCGGCAAAAATCACCAATTCATATGGCCTTGGTTGTACCGACCATTTTCCTCCCGGTGGGAGGGGAATGGGGGCCCTATGAATGGTGAGACCTTTGACAATGTGAATTAATATATATTACTGATATAAACTAGTGTCCAAAAGAAACGATACCAAGGTTGGCAAGGACATACAATAAAAGCAGAACAATACAGACACTCAGATTGGTATATTTCATTAGCAAATGTTTCCGGTATTCCAGAGCGCAGACGCTGTATTTGGGACGTGGGATACGTAAACCTATGTTTTTAGGCCTCGGGGATCACTTTGCACAAAAACATTCTGACAACAGTTTGGTATCGTTTCTTTTGGACACTAGTTTATATATACAGAACAGGAACAAAGGCGTCGCTTAAGCCTTTTAGTGCTGGTTGGATGCTGCATCCTTCGTGGGTATCGCCGCATGCTCACCTGATGAGGGTCCATTGACCTGAAACCATGTTTGTGAGCGGCTAAAATCACCAATTCATATGGCCTTGGTTGTACCGACCATTTTCCTCCCAGTAGGAGGGGAATGGGGGCCCTATGAATGGTGAGATATCCTTAGATCTGTTAGACATTTCAGCAGTAGGATGGTAGATCTCCCCCCCCCCCCCAACCTCCACTGTGGCTTGTAGCCAATATAGGGCAAGGCGGACTTGTCCAATGTCATACAAAGCACACACCTCCTAGATTTAGGGAGCGCTCTCAGCTTTACTTACTTCCCCCTACTTTCAAATTGACCTGATTGAGCGCATGTTTTCGATTTTAGCGACGCCTTTGTTCCTGTTCTATTACATGTGAGCAAATTGCAGTACATAGTACATGTTAAAATGTTACAAGATTGCGTGGATGTGTGTGGGATGTAATTCCACAGTTTCATTTGTGCCACCTTATTCATTTCCAGCTCATTTGATATGAAGGCGGTTGTAAAAGGGAAGAGCGGAGAGACGACCTTCAGGAAAGTGGTGAAGAAACTGCCGGGAAAGATAGCCAAGGACAAGTGTACATGGAAGGTGAGTTGTCTTGTTTGTCTGGTACATTCTAGTCGTTTATTTTATTGCTGCATCCCAATTTCCTTCATCGCCCTTCTTCAGTTTCCCAATTTCTCTTTTTTGGAATGTACATATAAATACATATAGCGAATGTGTGATGGTAAAAATCCAGTTCAAATTGAATTCTTCATTTGATGCATTGCATGTGAGCTACACAAAGTGAAATAATAGGTGATATGTTACACGAAGTGCTAAACACACAGAATAAATCACAAAATAATTTGTCACCACAATTTATTCTGTGGTTTAATCAATGTGTTTTAACACATATTAAGTAATTTATGTTATTACTTATGTAAAAAATGAAGAAGCCAGTACCAGTGTCTGATTTTTTTTTTTTTTGGGGGGGGGGGGGGGGGGCAAACATCTCTCCCTTCATCTGTAAGGACCGATATTTAATATAAGTTCAAAGTATATTGTTTACACTTTATTGAGATTTTTCAGACACCCATGTAATGTCTTGTTTGATTTCAGGTTGACAAGGGCATTGTCATTATAACCCTGCACAAGGCGAGCAAAGGATCTTGGGCCGTGCAACTCTCTCAGCGTGGCCTGGAGCAACAAAGTGATGAAGAGGAAGACTGATCGACCAGTCACAGACACTTCCTAAAGTCATTTGTGCTGGATACTGTTATTCACCAACGGATTTTCCAAAAGGATATTTAAAGGAATGACCAACTCAATCCATGCTTTCTTTTGTATGGGTTTTTGAAAAAGTGCAAATGTTGCATGGGACATAACTTGTGTCAGTAGTGTTGTTACTTCCCATGGTCAGTTTTGAGTATTCTGGTCGTACTGCAAGTTGCAATCAGTGAAAACAGTTATATTTTAAATTTATGCTTTTACTTCTTGTACAACTTTACGCAACACGACATTTTTCTCCACGACATTTTTCTCCACGGTTTAGCTTGTTGTTATTGTTTGTACAGTCATGGTGTGCGTGCCATGCAGTTATACAATCAGTGGATGTTTTTGTCTTCAACAAAAAGTTTTCTTTTGGTATGTTAACCCAGTGAATATCAGGGTACTTTTCTATTTCCTTGCGCAGTATTCAAGATTTTTGTCAAGTGACAAACTCATGCAGAGGGACAGAGGTTGAATGAAGGGGATGGGACAGAGATGGACTTTTTGGGAGTGAGTGGAGTACAAGATGAGGAACATACATTTAACATGTATTACAAATCATACATTTACAGTAAGTGCATACTTTCAATGTATTATTGTCTTGTGCATGAGCTGTAGATTACTTGATGCATTAATGTACCAGAAATGGGTCTTCATTATTTTTAACTTGAATTCATCATGATCAAGTTGGTTTTAGTTTCTGCAGCAATTTGCAAAAACTGGCTCCATTTTTATTTTTCACCAATTGATGTTTGGTGTTCATGTGTCCAGTCCAAACACGTAACATTGATTGTAATAATTATGTAATCATCATTTTCATCTGTATATCAGTTTGCAATGGAATCCTTTTTAATTTTATGAATATGTATTTTTAAGGTGGTTTAACCAGAAGCTCTTTCAGTCAGAGGGTTCTTTTTGTGTTTTTTGGTGGTTTTGGGTGTTTTTTTTTAAAATCACATTTCTGATTAGCATGTGTTTCTGTCACACCTCTTTCTTCTGCTACACCAATTTCAGATCTCGAAAATTGATCTAGCTTTTTTCCCCTTTAAAAATAAATGAATAAATAAAAAAAATCATGAAAGCAATTTTACTCTCAGACTTATACAGCCCTTTCCTTTCTTTTGCAATTATGTGTTTTTTTTAGGTTTTACTGTTGGATGATGGAGGGTTTTGATACTGTCTGTGCTGATTCTTGGCATGTTAACCTAAACCGTCTGGTTCTTATTACTTCCAAGGTTTCCACAGTTGTCCTGGATGCAATATTTGTTATGTATTCACAATATACATATTTTTACACAGCTTTGGTCTGGAAAGTGAAGTATTGTGTCAAACCTGAATGAGTAAAATCATGGTGCCCCTCCCCCCCATTATACATGTACCTGTTTTCTGTTTGTTTGTTTTTTGTTTTTTTTTTCTTGCAAATTTCCTTTCTTTCCAAATGGTGAAACAACAACAAAAAACAGCTACAGTGCATAATAGTAAAATAAACAAAGTGTTTGTGCATGTGCTTGACAAATGCATCTTTATTGTACTTTTTCTCCCTTGTTAAACATACCAGAGTGAAGGCAAGTTGTGTGGGCAGCCCCCAGACGTCCGCCACATTGTAAACGGTTGTGATGGCCTGCCCACCAGCCTCCAGCCGGTCTGGGACCTGAGAGACAGATACTCACTGAAGACGGTAGACTTCCTCAGGCCACACCAAGCCCTAGGTGATAGGCCAATGAGAACCCTGGCCGACGCGATCGTCAGATCAGATCTGACAAAATGGTTTTGAAACCAAAAAGCGAGGGGACACCCCAGTGATAATCTTAAAGGCAAAAGTACGGATGACAGAACAGACTGAGGCACTGAAAAACAAACCCAGACCAGGCATTCGAAAGTCAAGCAGAGACCCTCTGACGTTGCCCAAAGCTAAGCAAAGCAGCCCTCACACACCCCAAAGACACTCGCCTAGCCAAGCAGCCAAAGACACACGCCAGAACAACTTGTCCTTAAGGGCCAAAAGCCATAGGACGTAAAGCAAGCTAATGATGATGACAAGTTCTCAGACCACTGCTATACAGATCATCATGAATTACTTCAATACACAGAAACACTTGCGTGCACACTCAAGTACGAACAAAACAATAAAAGGCAATTTGATTGGTATAACGTACATTCTGTTGGTAGGAGCTGGTCTTGTTCTTCTCTTTACACATAGCAATCACTACTCTCATGAACATGTCCATGAAAAAATGAATACTGTTTTTTTTTTTTTTTTTTTAGCTAAACGTTTAGTGAATTATCACAGTTTTTTTTGCTGATTTGCTTTTCATGTCTACAAAAGAAACAGATGACAGTTGTCACAGTTAATATACCATGGACCACATAACCTGAAGTGAGTATGGTACATTTTAAGTATAGACAGCGGCTCTCACTGAGGATTGGCATCTAGGGTGATAAGTGAACTTTTGTTTTGTTTTGTGACTGAAAAGTTCGTTGGATTTGATGTCTGTTCGGTAAAGAAGGTAATAATAAGTAATATATTCAGTATGAGAAAGTGTAGACAGCAGGGGCCATCAGTTTCACGTGAAGAGACTGAAATGATGGCATCAGTTGTCATTCATGAATAAAATAAAGCCGAAGTCGGTACTTATAAAGATCACAGATAAACTGTTTATAAACTATGTAACTTCACGTTAGTAACTCTATTTCCGGGACAAAAATTCTCTCATATATTTATTAACGAGGTCTGGACGATCCATCTGTACCCAGTGGCTGGCGCCCTCTATGATCTTCACAGTTGCTCCCCCTTGCACAGACGCTTCGGAGCTGAGAGTAGCCAAAGCCGTCTCCAGTGCCGAGTCCTGGTCTCCCCAAACTATCAGTGTCGGAGCCGTGACCATTTTTAGGTCTCCCTCCCTGAGTTGCATGAAATAAGGGGAGCGAACCAATTGTCGGTAACAGTTGACAGGGGACGTAAATCCTCCTCCTGAAACAGTCATAATAAGGACTATAGCGTTGAGGATATCATATACACTATATCAGAACCTCCGGACACAGTCTTAATCAGATGTGGACACTGACTCAGGTATACGACCATACTTTAAAAGACCCCCCCCCAAAAAAAAAAAAAAAAAAAAAAAAACCAAACAAACAACAAAAACAAAAACAACAACAATCAACCCCCCCCCCCCCCCAAAAAAAAAAAAAAGAAACCAAAAAAAAACACACAAAAAACCCCCAAAAACCCAAACTTTGCTGAGGCTGAGGTTCAACACTTTCAACGTTAACTGATGTGGTATTTATGCGACAGTCAGTGTATAATCGGTACGACTGATTGCCAGCGTTCTTCTGTGTCGAGCCAGACAGCATTCCTAGTGAATGAAATTGTTGGAAACCCACTGAGTAGCTTCAGTGACTGAATGTACAATACCCATGGCGTGATCGAGAAACCAAGCTAAAATTCACCCCTTTACCACCTTTTTCCCACGAGCAGATTTTCTTTCATGGCATATTACGCATGGAACACAACATTTTCTACACTGAGTAGTACTCTTTCGAATGACAGAAATATAAACACGGTTGTTCTAGATCTGTTGGTTGTCTAATGTCCTTTCCCACTGAACTTGACTTGCCTGCGAGTAGACGAGACAACGAGAAATAAACCAGCACATTTTTTGTTTCGTTACCTGCCGGGAAGCGAACTCTTTGACAGTCACCGTAAGAAAACAACTGTTACATCTTAAACGCCCGTGCAAAAATCGCAATTTTACTTGACATCTTCAGATCACTAGAACCCACTTCAAGCGGTCGGTGGTCAAGTGGTTAAGAGACTTGTCACCAATGCGAGAGATCAGGGGTTAGAGTCCCACTCGGGGCAACGAATTTTTCCTTCTCGTATGTGGCACCGATCATTCGGGCCGATCGTCGGGGGTTCTCTACGGGTACTCCGGCTTCATCCCCCTCTGCTTTGGAAATGTTCAGTCCACAAAATTTGAAAAGTAAAAGCAATTCTAAATTCCGAAACTTAAATAGCTGAGCTGACCCTTTGCACCAAGTGACCGTAATGTGTATATGTCCAGTCTCTGAGAGAATGTGTGTGATTCACCTGAGCGTGCGTGTTGGGTTCAGTTCGCGGCGCTTTGAGCCGATTCATGAAATTGGGTAAAGCTCTTATACAATACTCATTATTAATATTCAAGTTATTATTATTATGCGGTCTGGAGTGGTCTTGGGCCTAGCCGGTGACTTAGAAAGGCCCACACCTTACGTAATAGCGTGAAGTGGCTTGTTCTTTTTAACCATTCTTATTGTATGGTGAGCATTGGGATGCTCAGGCATGGTCTCTTGAGAGTTAAAGATGCAACTTGAACTACATAGCAGGCTAACTCACGGGCAAACATGTACTTGTAAGCTTCTATATCCTCGGGCGTAGTTTTGTCTGAACGCACCCCGGCTTCCTCGTCCAGAAACACGTTGTCAAAAAAGTTGTAGTCACAGATTTGCATTGTTAGCTCTGGGAGGAAAGGAACTTGGTAAAAGAAGAAATACCTGTGACAAAAACATTACTAGGGTGAATCAGTGCTTGAAAATATGTTAAATTTGATCCAGTTTACCCAGTAATGATATTGAGTCAAATCTCTCTCTCTCTCTCTCTCTCTCTCTCACACACACACACACACACACACACACACACACACACACACACACACACACACACACACACACACACACACACACACACGCACACAATACACAAATAGAAGCTACGTTTTAAATTGAAAATAAGCGTCGTTCGCATAGTAACAGCTGCGAAAAACGAAGAAAAAAAAATGAAAAAGGGGGAGCGGTATGGGGAACTCTGAAGGAACAAAACGCCGTATCAGAAAATATTAGCAGTCTTTTGTACCTCTGCCCATTGAACTACTCAACTCAGTCAAGGTAATAGGTGACCATCCACCACGAAATGAGTCTTCTTGTGCATTTCGTGGTGGAGGGTCACAATTATTAGGATGTCTACGGCCAGTGATGCATATAACTGATGAAAATCCATTTCCATGGACAAAAACAAAACACTGGAACTTGAACTTACCAAGACCTGCGTAACTGACGGAGCCCCAGCCTTGACCATGCGTTCTTCATGTAGGCGGATATACTGGGACAACTCATGACGATCAGCTTGTCCACCATGTCGGGGTAGGTCTGGGCAAACGACCACGACACAGCTCCTCCCCAGTCATGTCCCACTAGCACGCACTTCTTGTAACCTGTAGACCGTGCACGTGGGAAAGACGGGGATGGGGGTAAGTATCGAATGAAAGATAGGCATGTTGGGGGTAAACTCGGGAACCAAGACAATGAAAAAAAAAAAAAGAGTGTACATTCAGTTTAAAAACCGGACACACACATACACACACACACACACACACACACACACACACACACACAACACACACACACACACACTGCGCTGTACTTTTAAAAACATAAACCTAAGATACAAGTGAGCAATCAACCTTCCACATAGCACGTGAACTGGGACAAGGCACGGAACACTGCCACGCGCGAAACACAACAAGTTGTCTCACACCCGACAGCGCCCCCACGCCAAGAGCCAGCCGACTCCCGGCCAACAGTAGTCAACAGTTAGCCTCTCTTCTAAAAGAAAATTTCAGATAACTCTTCGACCTTTAACCACGTGACTGGTGTTAGTATGGGGTAGACAGAGTTTCCAGCTTAGACCGAGTGTGGTCGGACTGTGTTTATTGATTTACTTATGTGATTAACAGAGAGAGAGAGAGAGAGAGAGAGAGAGAGAGAGAGAGAAAACGAACGAAGGAACGAAGGAACGAACGAATCTTTATTTTACAACGGTAAAAAAGGTGTTGGTCGTCAGACCAATTTTCAACCTTGCCGTTGCCGAGAGAGAGAGAGAGAGAGAGAGAGGCCAAAGTTTTTCCATTGAAGAGATAGGCTTACCAAGAGCTGATATGAGCTGTTTGACGTCGTCAACAAGCTTGCTGACGTCATAACTCGACACGTCAGTTGGTTTGTCCGAATCCCCGTACCCTCTTAGGTCAATCGCTACAACCCTGAAAGAGATCATCACTTGTCACGTGTGGCCAGTGTTTTATCTTCTTGAACTGTATCGCAAAAATGAAATCCGGAGTTCTGATCAAGGACGGATCAGTGATCGATAGAGGAACAGGCTAACAAATGTACGGTCACCCTGCTCGTTAAAAGTCTTTGCAGGTTCAGTGGAAGCTTAATATCCCAGATAGCTAAAAGTGAGAAAAGTATGTGCAAGTCCTAGACGTCGCGAGCATAATCGTACTCGCACTGGCTTATCGTTTACTCACCTATGAGTTCTTTGACTGAGATCGGATTTGTTTCAGATGGTGTCACACATTAATAGCCACCAACACGAGCTCACCTGAAGCTATCTTTAAATTCCCTAAGCTGGTACCTCCAGGAGTACCAGAACTCCGGAAACCCATGCACCAGCACCATCAGCGGCTTGCCCTCTGACCCCGTGGTGACGTAGTGTAGACGTACTTCCTGCAACGTCAAACACGACACGCCACAGAGATAAAACAAAATCACTTTTTCATTTCTTATCAGTTTAGGCTTTATGCCGAAAGTCTGCCATGTTCAGACTTTCGGCATCGGTAGACGCAATCGGTTTGAAACAAACACAATGGCTGCACAGCGGCGTAAGATTATCCTGATGTATGGACGAGAGAAGCACGTCCTTGGGTAGGCCTCACGTAAGCTCTCTCCACGCACCGTCAGTTCTGTACAACCCTTGAGTGGTGGAAAAGGACGTTAACGTCCCAGACACCCTCCCACAGCTGTGTCCACGGCCCTCTCTCTTGCTGTGTGTGTGTGTGAGAGAGAGAGAGAGAGAGAGAGAGAGAGAGAGACACACACACACACACACACACACACACACACACAGAGCGTGTTTAACCATCAGTTGATTTTGTGACCTAAGGGCCAGTCAAAAATTGGTTTTACCTTTTCATCTTAAAATAGGTTTCATATACGTAGTAGCCTCTAGCTACTGACCGTAGACTGCTGGCAATCTTGTGGATGGATAATTTCATATAACTTCACAAGGCTGTAATTTATGCGGTTTCATCTCTAAACATTTATATATATTAATGTTTAGTTCCTTAAACTGTTTTAGTTTGCACGAAGTATTCCAAAGAAGAATGACCTAATTGTTTATAATATTGTTGTTATAAACAATTGTCTTTTTTCTATAACATTCCATGATAAACATGCAAACTCATCACTAAATTTTCAAAAAGCAGTTTGTAAAGGGAGGTAAATGTGCACACACTTGCTCCCTCGTGTTTCCCTCCCATGTCGACTAAGATAATTATGGTCGTATCGACTTGTGGTACAGGTACGGGAAGCGTTAGGCCAAAGAAAGTCACATTCCTCTACTATTAGAAGCCGCAAAGTCACGAAGATGGTCGCAATGGCGTAGAGGAACATCTATTCATTTGACAAGCAGCTTTTGACCTTTGTTAGCTGCAGTTTCCCCCTCAGAACTGATTACGAGCCGGCTTTAAAACTTTTAAAAACAAACAGGGATAAAGACAAGAGATCGTCTGTTACCTCGTACACGCTTAGAAAACCTTTTGTCTGGACGGTCGGTGGTCTAATGGTTAAGACCTCGTCACCAATGCGAGAGGTCAGGTTCGAGTCCCACTCCGGGCAAAGAATTTTTCTCGTACGTGACACCGTTTATTCGGGCCGATCGTCGGGGGTTCTCTCCGGGTACTCCGGCTTCATCGCCCTCTGCTTTGCAAAGTTTCAGCCCACAAAATTTGTGGATAAATGCAATTCTAAATTCCAAAACTTGAATAGCTGAGCTGACCCTTCGCACCACGTGATTGTAATGTGTTCGTGTCCAGTACGTGAGAGAATGCGTGTGATTCACGTGAGCGTGCGTGTTGGGTTCAGTTTGCGGCGCTTTGAGCCAATTCACGAAATTGGGTAAAGCGCCTGTACAATACACAGCTCTTATTTTTATTAACTGATGTGGTCTCTAAGCGCCACGAGTGGGTGTTTGGGGGTTTAACGTCCTTTTCCACCACACAGGGTGATATCAAAGACGGGGCAACGCTGAAAAAACCAGCACAAGTATTTGGCCCCAGCCGGGATCGAACTCACGACCCGAGCATTAGAAGTCCAACGTTCTACCATTCGACCACCCCGGCTCTCCCCTAAAAGCCCCGAACAACAATAGTCATCATAATCATCATCATCATCGTCATCATCAGGGTTTTTAAGCGCGCACACCTCCAAATATATGTAGCAGTGTGTTCCCAGTGTTGGATCCTGCATGCACTTTGGTGGTTGGTTCCTGGCAGTCTTGGAGAAGGCAGCCCGTGGACCTTTCCTGATAATGGTGCGCACTAGACTGAGTAGCACGGTGTATGTGCAGAAACACGCGATGGGGAAGATCAGCAGGAACTTGATCAACTGGCCCAACGCCGCCATATCTGTTCCTAGTGGAGCTGAGCTTTTAGGAGTAGAAGGAACACACACACACACACACACACACACACACACACACACACACACACACACACACACACACACACACACACACACCGTTTCTGCTCTCATCAGATGTACTTTAAATTCAACTTCCAACATACAAACACTGCAGAGCCAAAGAGAGAGAGAGAGAGAGAGAGAGAGAGAGAGAGGGTGGGTGGGTGTTTGGGGGTTTAACGTCCTTTTTCACCACATACGGGTGATGGGAGAGAGAGAGAGAGAGAGAGAGAGAGAGAGAGAGAGAGAGAGAGAGAGAGAGCAAATTAATGAATGATTCATTATTTCTCAACCGACAACGGTCTCAGTTTTAACACCATGGTCAATTTTCTAACTTGCCGTTGCTTCACTGAAGTACTGCATAACTATTGTCAGCAAAACTTTAAAAGGGTAAGTCGAAAACGACCCCCCTCCCTTCCGCACGCACACACACACACACACACACACACACACACACACCGGCCCGCGTGAGAGAGAGAGAGGAAGAGAGAGAGAGTACTCCCTTGATACAAGGCATGCACCAGATAAAGCCTATACTAGCTACAGCTACAGCACTAGCAACACAGCTACAGCACTAGCAACACAGCTACAGCACTAGCAACACAGCTACAGCACTAGCACTAAGCAATAAAAACCGTACAATTATTAGCTACACATGAGTAATGCACCAGAACCAGAACAGAAACTGATCAGCGCAAGCTGCAATACTTACCTCGTTTACTCCGGCGTGTTGTCACACTCAGCGTCAACTGCCCAGGCACAACTGATTCAACATGGCCAAGGTCGCCCCCCGGCCAGTGACCGCCAAGGTCACAGATATAACTTATCTCGGCGACCTTCCACACTGGACAAAGTACGTACTTGCACTCGTTCGAAGCGTTGGCTGCCCAGATGAAGTGTGACTGAGGTGTTCAGTCAGTATTTGGGGAGATTCCATTGGTTGACTCGTCGCAGAGAGCGAGAAGTCAGTGTGACATTAAGCTTATGTCGATGTCTCGAGGTTCTTTATTCTTCTTATGCCAGCGGGAAACGGACACAAGAACACGCAGTCCTCTGTCTGTGTCTGTCTGTCTGTCTGTGTCAGTCTGTGTGTGTGTGTGTGTGTGTGTGTGTGTGTGTGTGTGTGTGTGTGTCTCTCTCTCTCCGGCTCTCTCTCTCTCTCTCCGGCTCTCTCTCTCTCTCTCTCTCTCTCTCTCCTAGAAATCGATTTCTTAAATACTTATCCCCCACGTACATGTAAATTGTTTGTGAATGTTTCAAGAGAAACCCTGCTTAGTCGCCATTCCAGAATTTCTTTCAGTTTGACCGCTCTTCAAGTCGACGCCGGGTTACTTTGAATTCAGTACTATAGTACAATGATGGTACACGGGTCACCAGCTGAGAACTTGAACTGTCGATAACTTTGGAAATACGTGGGCAAATGAAACAACTGTAGCAGTCTCAGATACCGGACCAGCCAGCAAACCCCCTGGCAAACTAGGGCTGCCCTTGCACACACAACATCCGGGCTCACTCAGTAGCACTAGTATGCATAATTATTACACTCGGCAATTAGAATCGATCAGTACTGAGAAGCACGAACAAAACACGCACAACTTTTGCTTTTAGTCTTCAGCACCTAGTTTTTTTTTCTCCGGTGTGCATACACAAAGACAGCTTCCCATGGCAAATCCTTACGTTATTATTCAAAAGCTGTGGTTGAATAAGCAGAACCGTCCGGCCCTTTCATCACTTAAGTTCAGTTGCTGACGGACTAACAATGCTAATATTTCTTTTATATAATTTTTTCTCTCTTTTCCTTTTTTTTTCTCAGTTTCGTCTACTCTTCCTTCTTTCTTGGTCTTCTCTTTTTGTTTATTTTCTTCTCTACCGCGTTTACAAACACGACGAGCAGCAAATGTCCGAATGATAGAAGTAGTCGACACGGGAGTGAACCTTTCCTGCTCAGTACCTGGCGAGGGAGCAAGTTTGTGCGCATTTGCCTCCCTTGATTAAGCTGATTTATCTAAGGTGGGGATATATTTGTTTTAATTCAGCTGAACAAATTGTTAAAATCAATGGTTTATAACAACAACATTGACAGTAATATATTTTTGCCTTTTGTGAAAAATTCGGTGCAAAATTTAAAAAACAAACAAAAACAAAAGATTATTATTATTATTATTTTTTTTTTTTTTTACTAATGTTTAGAATTAAATGAACTAAATGAACGACAACTATTCGCATGTATATAAATTTCATGTTTCTGAGGAAAGATGTACAACGGCTATCCGTCTCGTAGCCAGAATGTTTGACGACGATAGTTGTAAAAAAAAAAAAAAAAAGCCAATTATGGCTGACAGTCAGTGATCAGTCTGATCAAGAGAGTGCATTCGTTTAGAAATCCAGTCACCGTGACGGCCGTTCAGCTAAAAAAAAAAAAAAAAAAAATGTAGACAAAACAATACAAAGCCCAATAATTATGAAATCATTAATTAATTTATGGGTGGATGATCCGAACCATTATCATGATTATGTTAATGGAGACTAATCGAGTGTGTGTGTGTGTGTGTATGGTAAACATACATAATTATAGTGCACTCTCAAGAATGACAGTTGAAATGACGGTCTGTACGGAGTGTGTGATCCAGCCAGTACTTATTAAAGAATGGCGTGTAAATGGGAGTATGTACAGAGTGTGTTCCCGCCAGTATTAGTTGTTGTCATGGTGCTGTAGTCAGGACGCTGAATGACGTGAGGGTGTGCGAGAGACTGAATGGCGGATGAGTGAGCGAGTGCATGTGTGCCGGTGTGCTTGTGTGCGTGTCTTCTTCACTGGAGTAAACTTCGAGCATCCCGGAACGAACTCTTTAGTCTGATATTGCATGTCATCATTCGTGTTCGTTTCCTGCATGATGTGAGTGCGTGAGTATGCGTGGATGGTTGATTGATTGCATGGGTCGCTTGCACCGCCTCAACGCCCATACACTACATCCTGACAATAGCAACACACGGTAACTTTGTTGTGGTCGTCACCGGGCGAAACGACTATATAGTTCAACATGTATAGGAGAATGACATGTAGTTGTGAGTCTGTACAGAATGTGACCCAGCCGGTATTCGAACCCGGAACAACGCGAGTGAGGTTACATCCCAGCAGGGCTTTCAGCTCTGGTATGCACACACAAATCAGTCTGGGATGTCAGGTTTATCACAGATCTCTGACATGATACAGAATCAGAATGATTTAGTAGAGAGACGTATCAGTTGGCGGCGTGTTTAGTCACGGTAGTTGTGGAGGTAAAAGTAGTCAGGGCTCGTATGTAAAACTCGAGGTTAATTTAACCCACGGCAATGGGCCTAACCCAGACTAGGACAAAAGAAACATGAAAACAAAATTAAATTTAAAAAAAGGAAGCGAAGAAAGATAGACAAAAAATCCCTCTGTAACGACACAGGCACCTCGCTGGAATGGACCCGCTTCCTGATTTAAAACAAGTTAAACTCCCTATCCCCGACATTTACATGCGGGCCCTGTACAGTAGAACTCTCTCTCTCTCTCTCTCTCTCTCCCCAAAGTCCCGTCATGCCGGGCGCACGGCGTTAGGCCCTTTAAAAAAAAAAAAAAAAAAAATTCACTCACTCACTTACACTTTGACTGACGCCGGCATTTCGAAGTGTCCACATAACTATATGTACATGTCAGCATTAGGAAAGCTTCCATTCCGGCAGCTCAGTGACTGTGTCAAACAGACGAACCGACATAACACACACACACACACACACACACACACACACACACACACACACACACACACACACACACACACACATACACACACACACACACCGTCACACACACAAACACACACACACACTGACACACACACACACACACACACACACACACACACACACACACACACACACACACACACACACACACGCGCGCGCTATTTACATCCCCTCCGCTTACATACAATTTGGCAGTGCAAAGAACTCATGATGCACACAGACACTGAGGCTTAACAGAGGTTTAGCTGTCAAAGGCTGGGAGTGTTATTTTCCTAGTATAGGAAGATTACACTCTTTCAGTGTTTCTTTCCTAGGAAAAATACACTCCCAGTGTTAATTTTTTTTCCTGGAAGTCTTTTTTGCCTCCTACACCGGCCGCCCGACAGACTCACTACATCAGTCTTTCGACCGGCGTCACTGATAATAGTTCCGCCTGTAACTGACAGTGCCAAGATTTCTTTTAATTTCGCTTATCGTCTGGCTCTTCTTGGCTTTTTATGCTGATTTTCTCCGCTACCGTCTTTAGAAACTCGACGAGCTTGAAGTAGCCGAGCAATGTATAATTATCTTAGTCGACATGGGAGGGAAATGCGAGGGAGCAAGTGTGTGCACATTTACCTCCCTTGACAAACTGCTTTTTGAAAATTTAGTGATGAGTTTGCATGTTTATCATAGAATCTTTAGAAAAAAGACAATTGTTTATAACAACAATATTAAAAACAATTAGTTCATTCTTCTTTGGAATACTTCGTGCAAACTAAAACAGTTTAAGGAACTAAACATTAATATATATAAATGTTTACAGATGAAACCGCATAAATTACAGCCTTGTGAAGTTATATGAAATTATCCATCCACATAATTGCCAACAGTCTACGGTCAGTAGCTAGAGGCTACTACCTATATGAACTCTAGTTACAGAGTAAAACTAACTTTTGACTGGCCCTTAGGTCACAAAATCAACTGATGGATGTGTGTGTGTGTGTGTGTGTGTGTGTGTCTCTCTCTCTCTCTCTCTCTTACACACACACACACAGCAAGAGAAAGGGCCGTGGACACAGCTGTGGGAGGGTGGCTGGGACGTTAACGTCCTTTTCCACCACTCAAGGGTTGTACAGAACTGACGGTGCGTGGAGAGAGCTTACGTGAGGCCTACCCATGGACGTGCTTCTCGCGTCCATACATCAGGATAATCTTACGCCGCTGTGCAGCCATTGTGTTTGTTTCAAACCAATTGCGTCTACCGATGCCGAAAGTCTGAACATGGCAGACTTTCAGCATAAAGCCTAAACTGATAAGATATGAAAAAGTGATTTTGTTTTATTTCTGTGGCGTGTCGGCTCCGAGGCCCTGTCCGTGTGCTGACTTGTCGCCCCATGGCAGTGTCATTTTTAATGTATTCTTTGCGCGTAGACACGCGAGGTTTTACAGTCTTCACAAAAAGTAAAGGACCAGTCAACATAATGGGTGACAGTTTCAATAAATCAGAAAAAAATGAACGAATAAGATTTGTTTCGTAAAATTCGGTAGCAAGGTTAAGGGGTAATTAGTGAACATGGCGACCACTGTGTGGATGGCACGTGCGCGTCACACAGCATGCTTGGCGCGTTTGAAAATCTGCAATTTCACCGGCCCCCGTAGTGTAGTGGTTAGCACTTCGGACCATGGACCGGGAGACCCGGGTTCGAGTCCCAGCCGAGGCAAGCGGGATTTTTCCTACCTAGGTCGGTTCCTACCCAGAGCGGGTATGCTATGGACCCAATGGGGAGGCTGTTGCCACACAGCCGAGTTTCACCCACTTCACGGGTGCGACTTTGGGGGTGCTTCCCTTGGTATGACACGTCTTATGATGTGGATGATTACACGGCCGGCACCACAGGTGCCGTAGTTCCCGGGCCTGGTTAATGCCGGGATATTTATGACAGGAAGCGTGGAATGCGGCCCTGTCCCGCAGTCCCAAACCACACGGACCTCCATAGCATCATCTTACCATCATCCTCATCTCCATCATCATGCATAATAAAAATTGTCCCAGCTTCCGAGCCCTCCGTGGATTCTACCCATTACCTGGGAGGAGTACCACTGGAGCTGGCAAAGAGTTGGGGCAGCAAAAAAAAAATCAAAAAAAATCTGCAATTTCGGCAAAACTAGACCGAGTTTCAGTGTTCAGTGAGCGATACCTGGGGCTTTCTGCACGGCAAAAATGAGATGAAGGTCAAAGAATGCATCCCTGGTAATGAACTGTGCTCATTTGTTTGCCTACATAAGCCGCCGTTTCAGCGATGTTCAGCACTACACCAGCATGCCACCACGACAAAAGTTGAATGATATTTGCAAGTGGTCCATAACTTTTTGTGAAGGCTGTATTTCAGAAATGATTTATACGATTTGCTAGCCATGTCAAGGGTTAAGGGGGGGGGGGGGGTTAACGTCCTTTTCCACCACAGACGGGGCAACGATGAAAAAGCCAGCACAAACATTTGGCCCCAGTCGGGATTCGAACTCACGATCCGAGCATTGGAAGTCCAACGCTCTACCATTCGGCCACCCCGGCTCCCCGCCATGTTCAGGAGCTTAGGAACTCCATCACTACGAGTTCATCAGGATGACATTAGTGAGACTTAGCGCGCCTTCCTCACTGAGGAGAGTATGGAAATTCAGCCTCTGACGTCATCACATCCTGCGTGCTTTGGGGTCACCCGCCAGAGGCTTCCTCTCCGAAACCATTTTCCCTCTGCGAACTTCGTGAGAATCGCCCATTCTACGAAGCCATTATCGTACGTCTTTTTATGTACTCAAACTTGTAGAATGTGTTGTTTGCGCATTACTTATAGGTCTACTGATGTTTCATTTTATGAAATTCGCAGTCAGCAGTGGGTGGAGAAGATCCTAAATATTTTATTTTTCGATTTTACTGGGACACCCCACGAGCGCTGTCCTGCCTGCCAAATCCAATATGGCGGCCACAAAGGTGCGCCTCGCTTGAGATTTTTGAAAACATTTTACCAATCGGTTAAATCCTAGAGAGGTCCAAGACTACAAGAATAGGGGATCGATTTCATAAAAAATGCGATGTGAGTACATTTTGTGTTCAGCGAAACCAGATTAATGTAATCAGTGAACGGCTTGTGTTGACAAGTAACCACGCTGGCTTTCGTCTGATGAGAGACTCGCATCCTGACTGGAGTTGTCTCCCTTGTCTCCTTACTCTGCGAAATTCGGTGGCACGCCAAACGGGTGGCCACTACGAAACCCCGGGTAGTGCGCTGTGATGACGTCAGAGGCTGAATTTGCATACTCTCCTCAGTGAGGAAGGCGCGCTAAGTCTCTCTATTATCGGTTGATGGTTATCACTGACCCGACATACACTGCAATGACTGTACACAACATCCTTTACAGGGCAACTGCTAAATCACACTTTTCAACATCTGTAGGTAATACTCCGACTCATGGCTGCTGTACACTTGGATCGCATATTTCATTTTCTAATGAAACATGTCGTTAAAGGCGCCATCTCAACCATCGGGAAAATTACTGGACTATTTTGCACGAGTAAAATTTCAAAACACCTTCCGTTCCCTTGCACTCCCCTCCCAGTACCACCCTCTTCACACGCGAACTGTTGAAGATGACACTTTAGCAAGATTCTCTTGTTTTGATTTAAGAAGAAATACTTTGCAGAACCTGTAGACTGATGCTGTGGATCCGCTATCGCGCAGTGGACAGCGCATTTCAGTGATACATGATGTGAGCGCTGACCAGCGCGCGATAGAAGGTCCGGGCACACAAAAGAACCCCTGACACTGTGAAAGGTAAATCTGGACGGACTGAACTGCCGGTAACTATGGAAGTCAGTTGATATGTAGTGTATATGTATGTCAGTGTACACGAAGACGAGACCGACAGGTACCGTATACGAGTCTGCACGTGATTTCGACTCCATTTGGTGAGGGAGAATTCTCCACCAAATCCCTGCCTAAGGGGAATCTTGAACCCAGTGACTATACTTCAAGATCAGCAGGCTTGCTTAGCCACTGGGCCAAATCCCCCAATCGAAAATTCACTTTGTAGCAAGGTCAAGAAAATGAGTAACTTACACTCAAGCTTCGCTCCGCCTCCTTCGACAAACAATTTCATATAACATACAGAATAATGACATCACTGATGCAGCACTGTCCGGCCTTTTTACAGCGGCTCATCACACTAGCATGCTGAGTCTAACCACAGCTGAAACAGTCGGCTGTTTTGCCAAACCACAAGACAGGCCGCTGCTACACGTTGCCAGGATCGGCACTTGCAGGGCTGGAAACGCTGGAAACCCTAATTAAGGGCCGCTGCTACACGTTGCCAGGATCGGCACTTGCAGGGCTGGAAACGCTGGAAACCCCAATTAAATCGCTTGTGGCCAGCTGGCACATCCCCCTTGCCGGTGCCGGCGCGGCAATAGAAAGCCGTCCTATTTCTCCTGGCAGCCAGCTAGCCACAGGCAGCCCCGTACAGCCAACTGACCAATCATTGCCCAAACCTTGCAACGCCGCAGGCTGCGTGTGCGGCAGAACTCCTGCCCGCCAGCAACCAGCCGAGTACGGCAACATGCTGACTGGCAGTCGTGTAGCCGTACGCTTGATATTCCCTCACTGCTACAATCTGCTGAAAATCCCGTCGCCACTAAACCTCCTCTAAAGGTGTCGGTTGCTCGATCCAAATGGTTGACTAGAGATCGAAAGATCTGGGGGTTCAAAAAAAAAAAAAAAAAAAAAGGGCGGTAATTTTACAGTGACCCCCATCTTCACCCTTAGAAGTTATAAATCACCGTAGACTCCAGAGTGCAGTCCCTTTTCGGCGGGGCGTGAAAATGTGACTGCTTACACCCAGCGCCATTTTCAAAAATGGCGAAATTTTTTTAGAAAAGCCAAGACTTGTGTGTCATATGAATCGATTTGAAAGGAAGTCTTGAATATCCGACCACTTTTGGTTTGGGCAAAATCTTTGCCAGCGGACAATTATTGTTGCGCTTTGATGGCACTGTTTACGTGGTACACTGATCCAACAGGATGTCAGTAAACGGCAAGGGGGTTGCACTCTGACAGGCAAGGGTGTTGCACTCTACAGGCAAGTATTATTGCACGGTGCAGACGATCACGTACCTGCCTTGTGGTGGAATAAGAGACGATTACAAAAGCATACACACCCGTGCTCTAGGACTGAATGTAATAATAGATCTGTCCATTCAGACAGAGACATGTTATGTATGTCTCTGATTCAGAAACACGCCTACTTTCACTCTGAAGACAGCCTGCCATCACTTGCGCCATTGAGGATCCCTCTGGGTTCAAAGCTGGTCAAGGATGACATAGTGCGCGACCTTGTGTTTGAGAGCACCGAGACAATTTAGGCCCGTCACGGTAGCGCAGTGAGCGCCATTTCCCCACTGTGCACAGAGGTACTTTCCACTGAAAGACTCTGTGCCCCAGAGAGTGAAATCACCGAACAGGGAGTTACCTAACGTAGACGAGAAATTAAGAGCTTTCTGCCGCGGTCACACAGTACTTTTCGGCGGCTAAACACGCGATAGCACATCTAGCTGTGGTGCGAAGAACTTCGTATTTAATGCACAGTTCATGTACATATATACACACTTCAGATAATTATACAGCCTGTCGTTGTATGCTGCAGGAACGCTTTTTAGAGAATAAAAACATGCAAGGCGTTGAAATACTAACTGTTTCTATACAGTGTCATTCCCTTAGGATTCAATCGTATCCCGGCTGGGGCCAAATATTTGTGCTGGCTTTTTCATCGTTGCCTCGTCTTTGATATCACCCGTATGTGGTGGAAAAGGATGTTAAACCCCCAAACCCCCACCCACTAACCCCTTAGGATTCAACACTGAAGCTTAATACTACGGTGATTTTTTTTTTTTTTTAGGCCACCGTAACTACTCGTTGAGAAAAGGAATTGTACCCAAGGGGAGTAATTCAACACTAGCAACACGAATAAAGGGGGGGGGGGGAATCGCACGTAGGAAACACTGAGTTGTATCGTCAGAAAATTCTTGTCACTCTCTCAGGAAAAGCGAATATCTAGCTATGGGGGAAAAATGCTCGTGCCGATTTATTTCCCGCGGCAATAGTAACGCCTTCATGTTTTGTTTCATTGACTTTTTGTGTTTGAGTCTGAGAATTCCTATACGTGTAGGTAATCCCATGAGATTAGAAGAAGTACTTCTAAACATTTCTATTTTCTGTGCTACTTGCAACCTTTCAGGTAAGTATCAAATTACATGCAATTCCAAACAGGATAATGTACGTTTTCATTTGACTTCTATTATCTGTGACAGTTCTGAGAGACAGAAGTAGAAATAAGTTTAGTTGGAGGGCGAAGTGAAACAGGCATGGGACTCGATGCGTAAATTTCTACTTTTGCCTTTTCTTTTCTTCTCTTCTTCTTCTTTTTTTTTGTAAATGCACTAGTCCCGCTAGTTGCTCCACCGTACGTGTCGTTTCTCCTGTCTCCTGCTGTATTCTACGCTCCCAGAGGGCACACGTAAAGAGCTATTTCTTGTTTAGTTATTGTACACACTTTGACATTACCAGTCTAAAGTCTTCAGAGACAAGTGACGAATGCAGGTTTGTCGTCATGACACAGTCAATACTTTATCATGATGTTTTGCTTCTGTCGTCCAAAACAGGTTATTGATTGAACGATCACACACACACACACACACAGACACACACACACACACACACTCCCCAGCACAGTTTATCACTGTACCAGACCAGACCGCGCATATCTGAAGCCCTCACGCCATACTTTCATTTGATGCTGTTGTTTTTGTTGTTGTTGTAAAACTGCCTACGGGTTAGTTTGGTCTCACCATGTCTGTTCATCGTGAACAGATGTAAGGTTGCTCTCGTAGTGGGCAATACCTCAACGCTTGGAAACTGATCACCCCGACTGTATATTCATTTAACTTGTGGAGTTAGAGCTTGCACAGACTAGGCCGAGTCTACAAGCACAATCAATTCGCTGGGTAAGTTTGGTCCCATCGAACGCCGTCAAAGTACAATATTGTGCAGAAGTTTGAAGTTCAAGTTGAAGCTGGACAGAATACACATCGGTTTTTCAGGTATATTGGCACGTCCCGCCCCGTTGGTGAAGGAGAAACAAACTTTGGTTTCTTTCTGATGTGAACAAGCTCTGTTTTCCAGTCTGAGCGTTCTCCCCGGTACTCTCTTATCGACCAGGGGCACGTAATTCGGCGTGCAAGTGATGCTGGGTAATACCCCTTGTTTGCAGATCACTCTGCAACTCGTCACAGTCATCCAAACACGTCTGCTCTCTCTTCAAGTGAGTCCTTCCGGTCCTCCAGTTGCCACCCGCCCCCAAAGTCTCTCTCTCTCTCTCTCTGTCCGTCTCTCTCTCTCTTTCTCTCTCTCTCTCTCTCTCTCTCTCTCTCTCTCTCTCTCACACACACACACACACACACACACACACACACACACACACACACACACACACACACACACACATGTGAAGTCAGTCCTGGAAACCGCCCGACCAATAACATTCCCTTGCTCATAAGCGTGGAAACCTTCACAGTATGATATCGAGAGTCGTTCCACTCAAAACTACAGCCGCGGCTTCTGATATTACGTACCTCACCATCAAGAATGAGTATTTGGTCGATGTTCAAAAGAGCTAAGTCAATCTACTTCTGTCTTGAACACAGTACCTAGACTCATGGAGTATAGTCATACTGAAGCTGGACATCGAGCCTGTTTCATTTGGCGGCAGCCTGTAGTCTGTCACAGGCACAGCACTAAGTCATCGCTTCACCGCCCTGCGGAGTTTACTAAAAGGGATTTGTGGCCATAGCTGTAATGCCGGCTTTGATCAGCTTTATCCGTAAGTACGAAGAATGTTTGTATCATACGTTGTTACATGAAAATCCTCATCCATTGGCGGCGTCTTCCATTGGTCTCTTCGGTGGTGTAACTGTTCGTATTGCCCGGTGGAATAATCAAAGTAGGGCCAAACAATATCGATATTACTACGCTCACAAAGCGGGTTTTTTTTTGCCCCTGTTGGCGTGTGTGTGTGTGTGTGTGTGTGTGTGTGTGTGTGTGTGTGTGTGTGTGTGTGTGTGTGCACTCAAGCTATATTTCATTTTACAGTTTTCATGACGAGCATCAGTGGTGGAGTGAGCAACACGGTTTGCCCCGGTGACCTCAAATGGTTCACCGTCGACTCTCAGCTTTATGCAGTGACGTCAAACTCCTCCGACGTAATAACAGCAAGACAGTGCTGCGCAAGCGTCGGGTCCCACATACGACTTGCAGTTTTGACGTCATCAGAGAACCTGACGAAAATAACGACGTACATTAAAAATGAGATTCACATGAACCCTTGGGCGCACTGGGTGGATGCCAGAAGGAGTGAGGGTGAGTATTTAGCAGTTTAACGTCCTTTTCCACCACGCATGGTGATGCCAGAAGGAACTTGTCGTCAAATTGGTATAACTGGAATAACGGTACGAATTTCAAACCTTGTTTATAAAACAACGTCAAAACGATAATGATTGTCCGCTGGATCTTACACTTGAAACGTATTGTAGGTGTACAAGTGCCATCCATGCAATTCGCAATAATGAGTTATCAGCGTATGTAAGCAGGGTGAGTGCTGTGGGATCTAACCATTCCTGGCAAATCTGGAGAACTGTCAACCCCTCTATACATAAAATTACAGGAGGTAATCGGCAAACTGGCACGTGTGTGTGTGTGTGTGTGTGTGTGTGTGTGTGTGTGTGTGTGTGTGTGTGTGTGTGTGTGTGTGTGTGTGTGGTTTAGTTGTTACGGAAAAAGACGTTTCTTTTTATTTGAATCAAATTTGAGGAAAAAGTAACCTTCATAACAGTTCAGTATTTCATCGAAACTGACCCCAGCCTCATGAAGGATTGGTTGGTTGGTTGGTTGAGAAAGAAAGAGTCAGGGCAAGATCTGGCTGTCAGTAGGAATAGACGACTCCATTCCTGTCAGTCGAAAGGGGCGAGCTCCAAGAATTCAGCCAATAGCGTGCCGCGGCACAAAGAGTACAACGCATGGCATGGTCTGGCAAACTTTCTTGCCAGACACTACAAAACGGGAAGCACATGTAGTTTGAGGGGAAAAAGCATTATGTCAGTCTCTTTCATCTTGAAATCTCCCCTTTGACCATAAAATGACGTCATGGACGTACTGTATTTTGCCACAATACACGGCAAAGTGAAGGGTTCGGGGCTTTTCGCCTCGGGGCTGGCTGATATATGACTGAAAGTGAAAAGAAAGCAGTAAATCCACTGACGTAATTTGAGCATTACGCCAATCTCTTTCCTCTTGAAATCACCCATTTTTCCATAAAATGACGTCACTGACGTTTTTTGTTTTGTTTTGCCAATACACGGTAGAGTAAAGGGGCGGGGCTTGGCCTCGGGGCTTGCCGAGCGGAGTCGTCTATTCGAGTCCACGACCAGGGTCTGCATGTAACAGTCGGGGTTAGGGAGTTTAGCCCCGGGTTAGAGTCTAACTTCGAACTAAACTAGCTCTAGGGTTAAATTTTCTGTTGGTTTTTGTTGTTGTTGTTTGTTTGTTTTAAATCAGTAAGCGGGTCCATTCCAGCAAGATGCCTATGCCGTTATAGAAGGATTTTTGTCTTTCTTTCTTCGCGACCTTTTTTTTAAATTTAATTTTGTTTTGGGGTTTCTTTTGTCCTAGTCTGGGTTAGGCCAGTAGCCGTGGGTTAAATTAACCTCGAGTTTTACATACGGGTCCTGAGTACTTAGCGTCTAACGCTGTGTCAGCTAGCCTACTCGGGGTCTCCGTCTCACTAAGTGGTTTAAAATGGCATAATATATTATACTGCAGCTGGCTTCTTATGGTCCGATGGAAGTGAAGTTAACCCAGATATGTGGGCGCCCCTGGAACCCGGCACCAATGATGACTGCGCGAGAATTAGGGCGGATGCTTTGTTGAACGGGAAACCTTGTTCTGCAGACGACACTTACGGCGCCCTCTGTCAAGGCTTCACCCCACAGAATGGTAAGAAGCAGTTCTAGCCTATCGTCACTTCGATGATACTCTCCCGCCTTATTTGTCTGCTTCACTCTGCACCTACATTCCGTCCCGTACCCTCCGCTCATCTAATGACAAGCTACTCAAAATCCTTAAGATAAACTTGAAAACTTATGGTGAACGATGTTTCCGGTTCGCCACCCCTACAGTCTGGAACTCGCTGCCTATGGGGTTGAGACAACAACCATCTTTATCAACCTTTAGATCTGCACTGAAAACGCACTTATTTCAACAGGCCTTCAACTGATGTGTCTCTATGTACTGACTGACGTATTGGTCTGTATGGTATGAATGTATGAGTGACGCGTGTTAGCGCAATGAGTCACTGTGTCTGAGAAGTACGCTATATAAATGAAATTTATTATTATTATTATCATTACTATTATTAACGCAGAATTAATGCCTGGTGACTGCTGCTGCTGCTGCTGCTGCTGTGAGAGTTTTCAATGGAGTCGATCACATTATCGATTATTGTAGTGACAGTTATACTAAAAGATAATTACATGTCGTTTGGACGAATACAACGTACTAAGCGCAGGCGCGTAAAAGCTAAAAATATGCCAGAATTTTCACGTACCCGGGGCAAAGTTTCGTTGTGAGACGATAAAGATAGTCCCGGAATGCACAAAAATCAAAGTAGTGGCATTGTGGTTCCAAAAGTGTGTGTTTTTTTTTAAAAATAAAAAGACACAAATAAAAAAGGTAATGTACATTGCTGTTTCTGCTCTTTTGTTGTTATCAATACAACTGTGAAATGTTTAAAAACAAAATTAGCACATAACAATTCTCAGAACACACAAAGATCAAAGCATTCCTCATGGGTACTACATTGTATATTTTCAGTGGAACCGCTCAGCAATTCGGTTTGTGACACGGACTTCACGTGGATGTCAGTCCAAGGCGTATTGTACGGTATCTCTGCCGACGAGACCAACTACTGGACAGCTGTCCTTTGCTGCGAGGCATACGGCCCAGACTTCCGACTGGCTGTTCTAGATGACGTCACTACTGCAAGGGTTGTGATGGAGGATCTAGAGGCGAGATTCGACGGTGATGATCTTTGGGTCGACGCAACACGAGCTGGTAAAGTCGAAACACTGCTTTGCTGCCTTTAGACTTGATTAGGCGACTCCACTCCTGTCAATCAAAAGGGGCAAGCCCCCAGGATTCAGCCAATGGCGTGCCGCGGCACAACACATGGCATGGTCTGGCAAACCTTCTTGCCAGACACTACAAAGGGACATGTATGTCGATATGACTAAAACGTGGAAAGAAAGCAGTAAGTCCATTGACGTCATTTGAGGAAAAGGACCATTACGTCAGTCTCTTTCATCTTGAATCACCCCTTTGTCATGATCGTACTGTGTTTTACGATACAAAGCATCGTTAAGTGGCTCGGCTTTGGCCTCGGGGCTCGCCTAGTGGAGTCGTCTAATATCTGCCTTCTTAGTCGTACTCTTTTCCAGTTTTTGCCTGTTTCGGATCAGGAGACCATTTTGTTTCTTTTCTTCTCTTGTGACAGTTCTTTTAGGTTTGACAACTGTTACTAGCTTGTCATGCTTTTTGTGTTTTGTTGTCTGCATTCAGCCAGTGAGTGGTCGACTGTTGTTTTCGGTGACCAGCATGTCTTTGTGAGTCTGTCCGTCTTAAGCCAACAGCGGTTCTTCCCAATTCCCTCCCCCGATTGTTCCTACTTGTTTTGTTCACGAATATGACTGTGACATGCTTGCCCGCGAGCTTGTGTATGTTTACTGTGTTGTCTGTTCGCTTTTCCTGTGGGTTTTACAAAATAGGTGTGCGTGCGTGCGTGCGTGCGTGCGTGCGTGCGTGCGTGCGTGCGTGCGTGTGTGTGTGTGTGTGTGTGTGTGTGTGTGTGTGTGTGTGTGTGTGTGTGTGTGTGTGTGCGCGCGCGCGCGCGCGCGCAAACATACTCTTCTCACTGAATGTAATGGTCATTTCCAGAGAAATCATGCGATACATTCACATGGCCAGACGGTCAGCCGGTTGACGCCAGCCTTTGGGCAAGCGGAGAGCCTGACAAGAAAGACACAGTCGCACTTGTACACATCGAGGGATCCGATTCGCCCAAACTTCGGGGTTACCACCATCCTGAAAAGACCAGATGCCGCGCTCTCTGTCAGCAGCGGAGCTCCAGTCAGTCATATCAGTCCTCTCTTATTATTAAATTTTTGTTGTTAGTTTTGTTGTTCGTTTTGTTTGGCTTTTTTTTTTTTTTAAAGAGACCCACATATTATATTATATTATATTATATTATATTATATTAAGAAGAATACTAGGTGGTTACGAACACTACCGACACAGGAAGAAAGAAACAATTAACATAATTAACAGTCAACAGTTAGCAATCTACCACAGCAGTCCCAACAGTTTACGCCACAATATCCACCTTTCTCTGATCCCGGCTGGGGCCAAATATTTGTGCTGGCCTTTTTCTCCGGCGTGACCCCGTCTTTGATACAACCCATACGTGGTGGAAAAGGACGTTAAACTCCCAAACACCCACCCACCCACTCCACCTTTCGACGTTCTACTCCACAGGTTTGCGACAGACAACATCTATTCCTTTATCTGAGGAGGAGACGACCTTTGCTGGAACGACACAAAGTTTTACATCCGAGCAACCATCCACAAGTGTTCCGAAGACTACCAGTAGCGACAGTCCTACAACGGTAACTTCATCTGAGGAATACACCACTGCCGAGTCTACCAGTACAACCCAGTCATTATCCACACAACACTTCGAAAAGACACAAACACTCACCACCGAACTATCCGCAACTTCCCTGACGAGTGAGCCTGCTCGTAATGAGAGTCTCATCTGAGGAATACACCACTGCCGAGTCTACCAGTACAACCCAGTCATTATTCACACAACACTCCGAAAAGACACAAACACTCACCACCGAACTATCCGCAACTTCCCTGACGAGTGAGCCTGCTCGTAATGAGAGTCCTGCAACCGAAACTTCATGTGAAGAATGCGCCACCACCGAGACTACCAGTACGAACCCGCCAACCGCGCAACACGACTCTGACATCACCACTTCTCAAGCAGATTGTAACAACTCGTGTACGTGCGAGAACCAAGCGCAACCGTCTGCCGTTTCCGAGAGCGAACTACAGGACATGATAGCTTCTATCCAGAAAGAGCTGACAGTCGACAAAGACCAGCTCTCCAAGACGACACGCAAACTGACCAGCGCCAGCGACATGAGGCCAACGGCTCAGGCGATAGGTATAACCGGTGTAATGCTATTCGTTGTTCCGCTGTTCATCATGCTTTGTATGGACGTTGGGCGTCTGTTGAGAACGTCGACCAGACGCAGGGCGGACAGGATGGCCTGACGACGATATCCATTCTCAAGCAAAGCCAAAACATTCCTTGGCAAACGTGGCCGTGACAACCTTAGCTCTGTGACGTAGAAACTTTCACGTTGAATGCACAGTATCAGTAAGTCTGGTTTGTCGGACAAATTGAATCTTCACCAGTCAAAGAAAGTAGAGCAAAGAACGAAAACTAAAGCATTCCTGTGTTCTTTTATTACACGTGTTGATAATCTGTGGTCTTTAGACATCAGTGGTTGTATTTCTTAAGTTTTTCACTGGTTGTTTTTATCGTGGTAGGTATAAGTACTTAGTTGTTAAACATATACTTGTAAGCGGACGTTTGTTGCCGTGTTTCTGTAATCTCTCTCTCTCTCTCTCTCTCTCTCTCTGCCTCTGTCTGTCTGTCTGTCTCTGTCTGTCTATCTCTTTCCCCGAGATAGCCTAATGGTAGAGCGTTGGACTTTCAATGCTAGGGTCGTGAGTTCGAATCCCGGCTGGGGCCAAATATTTGTGTTGGCCTTTTTCTCGTTGCCCCGTCTTTGATATCACCCAAACGTGGAAATGGAAACGGAAATTCCCAATGTATCTCCCACACGCACACAGAGAAAACATTCCACACGTATCAACCCAGCAACCAAGCTAACAATGCTTTATTCGCTTTATTCGATATTCGATCATTTCACACGCCTCGAGAGCTACACACCCTTTGGGTCAAGGGAGAGAAATTGTGCCTAAACTTCCTCCAATGCAAGATTATGTCCCTTCCCTCTTTGGCGATCGGGGCACCGGGGCAAGGACCGACCAGCTTGTTGAGATGATGCGGTTCAAATCCAGGCAGAGGATCAACAGAAACGACCCCGCCAGCAGAGAAACACCAGTGCAGCCGAGGACTCTGGCACTCAGTCTGTCATCTCTGGCACTCTTCAGTTTTCTGGTAGTTTTGGATAGCTCTTTCACGTTCAGCGCCAGTTCCGCCTGGAGTTTTCGAATCTTCCTCTGCACTTCCGACTCGTCTTCGGCGTTGCAGTTTGCGTTTGATGGCGGTGCAGTTTGACAACGCACCGGGCAAAGGTTTCTGTTTCTCCTGTAACCCAATGTCACCTTGTTCTTAGCAGCGTCTGTCGTCGAGGACGCGTATGGTGACTGAGACACTGACGTCACCCGTTCTGAGGTGATGGTCGTCTCTTGTTTGAAAGTTCCCTCGTTTGACTTTTCAGTTGAGTCATTTGTACCTTCGGTCGTTTCTCCAGGCGTCATAGCAGACGAAAGAGTTTGCAACTCCAATGAAGTGTCGACGTTCTTTGTTGTTGTTTGTCTTGCTGTTGTCATGACAACCGAGCCTCTTGCCCGGTCAGTAGTTTCTCCATTTTTGGTAGTCGTCATGGCAACTGAGGTTTCCTCTCGGGGAGTGGTGTGTCCCTTCTCTGTGGTCTCTGAGATAGTCGACATGGCAACCGAGTTTTTGTCTTGGAAGTCGCCTTGTCCGTTTTTGTCAGTCGTCAAGGCAACTGAGCTTTCCTCACGGGGAGTGGTTTGCACTTCCTCTGTGGTGTCTGGGACAGTCGTCATGGCAACGGAACTTCTCTCATGATATGTGCTTTGTCTATTTTTATCACTCGTCATGGCAACTGTGGCTTCCTCTCCGAGAGTGATTTGTTCTTTCTCTGTGGTGCCGGAGACAGTCGTCACGGCCACAGACTTCTCCTCATGCAAGGTGTTGTGTCTAGTTTCGTCAGTCGTCATGACAACGGAACTTGCCTCTTGAAGAGTTTGTACTTCCTCTGTGGTCTTTGGGATAGTTGTCATCGCAACGTAACTTCCCTCACGAAAGGTGCTTTGTCCGTTTGTGTCAGTCGTCATGGCAACTGTGTTTTCCTCCGAGAGATTGGTTTGTCCTTTGTCTGCGGTGTCTGAGATAGTCGTGATGGCAACCGAGCTTTCCCCCTGAAAGGTGTTTTGTCCATTTGTGTCAGTTGTCATGGAAACCGAGCTCTCCGCCTGAAAGGTGCTTTGTCCATTCTTTGTGGTCCCTGGTGTCGAGTTTTTCAAGGCAACCGAACTTTTCTCCGCGACAGTTGTTTTATCATACCCATCCTTTATCTGTTCCCCAGTTGTCATGACAACCGCGTTTCCATCACCGCCAGATTTTTCATCATGCTGTTCTGTTGTTTGTCCGCCCGTTGCAACGACAGAAGACCTTTCTGGCACAATCGTTGTCACCCTTTGACTTTGCTCTGCTGTTTGTGGGGCTGTAGTCATGGAAACAGCACCGTCAGATAGTACAGTAGTCAGACTGTGTCCGTTTTTCGTAGTATGCAGATCTGCCGTCGGGACGTATGAATTTACAGTCGGGAGCGCGGTGGCTCCAGAACTTAGGCCTGTAAGTTGTGATGCGGCGGTTACGAATGTCGGGCTCCTTTCACCTGGACTGATTTCACGCGTGACTTGGGTAGTAGTGCTTTGAATAATTCCCGCCGTGGTTTGCGATGATGTTGTGGTAGATGTCTGTAGCCATGACACTGTTGTCACTGTCTCGGACTGCGTGCTGACAAAGAACAAAAGAAAAGAAAAAACCCACCAGATAATGCCGACCTTTGTTCAGGCAAATGTCATGATCAATAAACGGATTTTCAGAGAAACTACGTCTCACGGGGTAATAAATAGCTCTCTTCTCAGAGGTATTCCATGCTAAAAAAAACTAAAAAGGCAAAATGTGCCAAAAAGAAGGAATAAAGACCCAGAATGGAAACTTTGCTGGAATTGAAAGGGTAATAAATTACGCAGCCAGTGCAAAAGATTTCTTTTTCTTTCAACCTTCGTGACCCGAAGCGTGTTAGATCCATACCGGCCACGGAAAAGGTTAACTCTCTCTATATGCTCTCGCATTCTCAACGCTTGGCTGCTGAGGTCCGATTTACGGGATGGCCAACTTTCTATTTTATTCTCAGTTATGACACCACGAAGTGCGGCACTAAACACAATGCGAGAAACACGGAAGCGGTCAAAAGAATCATCCGTCTGTCAGCATATATAGAGTTAAAATAGTAATAATATTTTTCACGTCACTCGAGGCGAACAATCTACATATACGGCAAATATCTGTCTTCTGTTGCCTCTTCATCTTCTAATTGCACGGTCGATACAAAAGCAAACAGGATACGTGCATATGTGAAAGAAAGAAAATTAAAAGAAAAGTGCCTAGCGAAGGATCAATATGAGAATTGAATATCACCTTGTTGTGTCCGTGTTGGAACTCTCCGTGGTGTCTGCGCTGCTTGTTGTGACGTCAGCTTGGGCTGACGATGCGAAAAAGGGAGAATTACATAAAGATACTACCAAATATCCTGCTATGTTCTGCGTCTAAAATCCATACGCTTTCCGTCATAATTTTTAAGACATCTTACTCTACTTTCTGCTGTAAACCTAACAAGGCTGTTTTTCTCTAGACACTAAAATAAGAAAAACATACGGTCAGCAGGTTCACGCAAGGGAATCGATCACCGCGACCCACCGTACACTATCACAATGACCTCAGTCACGTTTTTCGAGACGCTGCTACTCCACGGCGCATGCGCGAAGGCCTCCTTGGGTTATAGTATGGCTGTGAAAGACGGGCATGCGCACATCTGTCCGTATCCCTGTGCCTAGTATTCTCACGATATCTTAGAAAGTTTTCGTGAAAGCAAGATTGCTTACCATCATAATGTTGACACAACACGCCAAAGTTAGTCCACCCATATTCCCATCCATAAAGTCCATAGCTGTGTTGGAAAGAAATTCTGGCCAGATGTTCTGTAGACTGAGGCTCGCGAAGGTCGGCTGTCCTGTACCATAAGCTCTCATCAACGGGCTTTCCGTTGGACCATAAGTAGCCTGCGTCTGTAACAAAGGAACGGATCGGCCCCCCGTGGTGTAGTGGTTAGCACTTCGGACCGCGGCCCGGGAGACCCGGGGTTTGTCCTACTTAGGTCGGCTCCTACTGGAGCTGGCGAATAGTTGGGGCAGCGAAAAAACAAACAAACAAACAAACAACAACAACAACAACAACAACAACAACAACAACAACAACAACAACAACAACAAATCCCAAACAACAACACCCCCCAAAAAACAACAACAACAACAACAACATAAAACAACAACAACAACAAAAAACCACACAAAACAACAACAACAACAACAACAACACACACTCAAAAAAACAACAAGCAAAACAAACAAAACAAAACAAAAAACCCAAAACAAAACAACAACAACAAAATCCCAAACAAACAACAACAACAACAACAACAACAAACAACAATAGCAACAAAACAAAAACAAACAAGCAAAAAAAACAAAACAAAAACCAAAGCCCACCACCACCACCACCAACAACAACAACAACAAACAAACGAACACAGAAAAGGAAACTAAAACTGGACTGCTTTGCAGATTGTGCACACAATACAATTAATCTAGCCAGAATGATATGAGCATACATGTACTTTACCGCGCACACATAATCACGAACATTGTAATAGGGTGTAGGTGTAATTTGAAATGGCTACCTTTCATTTTCCAGAAAGCGATTTTGTTGAGAATGCAGAAAAAGACGTATGCAAAAGAGAAGCAAGAAAACAAATCAAACCCGAGAGCAAACAAAACAACAACAACAGCAACAACAACAAAGCAACATTTTTTTTAATGGCACTTACCATCATAAGGTCGCACAGCATCCACCCAAAATTCCATACTACCGTGATGTATCTGTAGGTATCCCATGACGTCAAAAGCCAAGCTGACGTCATCAAGAACAGCCAGTCGAAAGTCTGCCCCAAAGTGTGAGCAGCAGGATTGCGCAGATCCAAAAGATGTAGTACCAGATGAAGCTCCGAATAAGTTTCCGTTGACGGAAAACCAAGTGAAGGTTAAACTGCACCACGATCCTATCAATAAGAAAAAATATATACTGAAAACTATATTCATATATCTCTCGTTTGTTGATCTCGACCGAAAAAAATGCAAGTTTTAACTCGTGTGGTGTATTGTTTACGTAATCGGGGGACCTCATCGTGAACACTAAATAATCTGTATGTCGCATACACAACATTTGAAGACTAGGCCTGTTAGACAGAATATAGACGTAACAGTCGTTTGTATAGACAGATGGCTGATTTAGCTAAGCTGATCAGGCGCCGTTTCATATTTTTTCCAGTAAAAATATTAGGTAGAGCACATCCTGCTGCTTCGTCATGCTGGCCGGAAGGAGGGGGGGGGGGGTGTCATGATTTGAGCAAATTATAAATATGAAAATAATGAAGAGGAGGCTTGCAGTGAAACTGTCCTACTTGAAATAGCCAGAGCCACAGACAGCTATGCAAGTGGGATTACCCAGAAGTATTTTGTTGTAAGGACTACCGTGAATTCTGTCTATAAGTTGGCAGGCTATTCCCTAACCGATGCACACGTAACCTCAAAGAAACGTGTTTATTCAGATTTGTAAGAAATATTGACTTTGACTTAACAACTTGACTTTAACAACGACACCAGAGGCACGCTCTCTTCTGAGAAATAAAGCTCACGGAGTCTTCAATATTAACAATTACAACTACTTGTTAAAGGTGTTACCGGAGGGTTTGTAGCCCTGACACATGACGAAAAAGCTTCCCCACTTTGGGCAATCAATTCCGTACAGCTTCCCGTCGTACATGAGGCGTGCACAATTTTCGGCGTTGCTCGGCTCACCAGCCTTCCAGAGCCTGGCGTTCACGCTGCTCCCATCAGACCACGCAAACTGGCCGGGTATCCAACTCTGAAGTACACACACACACACACACACACACACACACACACACACACACACACACACACACACACACACACACACACACACACACACACACACACACACATGTCATGGTGCAATTGGCATTACAATTAAATGAGAAATAAAGGTTTTACGACTGCTGATTCACAGAAAGACCCCCCCAAAATTCACATATTCACAATCCATTAACTTATTTTTTCCCCCTGAATGTTGCAACCCGAAGAAAAGTGTACGGTTGTCATGTTTATACATGAATAGAAAACACTATCTGGTTCATTACTTACATACCCAGTACATGTACTGCCAGTAGCCTTCCTGCCTCTCTGCGCCCACCCAGAATTCCCACTGTTGCCCGCCGACGTAAGTTCGGTTTAGATAGTTGGACAGTTCCAGGACCTCCGTTGGTGACCCCAATACCGCCAGGCGCACGTGCCACCCTGTGTTGGCGCAGCACCACTTGGCATTATCAAGCGAAGTGTGTGTGACGCTTGTCACCCCATACAACTGTCCGCTAACACTGAACCACTGCAGGGGCGAAGGACACGGGGACACCGTGCTGGAATCTTGAATAAAACAACAATAACACGTAGAAACATGGTGAAGATAAAGAGAATTCAAAAGAACACTGATTACATGGGACGTTCCGTTACGTGGGATAAGTCCATCTTTGCTAACCCAGCTCATTTCTTGGAACTGTTTCGCTCGAAATACTCTTTCCTGATGATTAGTAAAGCTCTTAATACGATCCAATGGTGGTTGCACTTCGCGCGAGCGGTCCAACATTCTACGACTGTTCTTACTTTACTGGAGCGTTCAGTGTGGTCGCTGCGTCATCAAGAAGGCTACTGCAGGCTTAGTGCCAGCATTACAGGCTCTGTCACTGTCCAGGTGTCTAAGTGGTGTGATGATAGATCGATCTGTGAGCATAAACATGGTATCATTAGTCCCTTTACGGCTTCGCAAAATGTACACAGCCGCAGACGAATCTAGTCAGAGGAATTAAATCATAAATGTCGCCTGAATGACTGTGTAAATGAAACCACTCCAAAACAAAGTTGTGTATTTTTCCGCGAATATATATACCTTTCCGTGTGTGTGTGTGTGGGTGTGGGTGTTTGGGTGTTTATCACCCTTTTCCATTCCATGTACGGAAGAACATTTCCTACCGACTAAACTTATGTACCGACCTGTTTGCACAGTTATTTTACTATCACACTTCTCTTCTTCCATTGTTGGTTGAACTTAAAAAAAAAGGCCTGCTATTCCACTAACAGATCAGTCAGCATTTTGTACAAGATCAGAAAGTAAATGTAAATTTTTGGGACGAATGAAAGAAAACACGAACACCCTTTCCACCCACCACCCCAGAATAATAATAAAAAAAAAACACGTAAAAAAAACAAACAAACAAAAAAACAAACAAAAAACCACCAACAACACGGTATCGATCGATGACTTACTAACTCATTCACAAAATTACTCAGTCAGTTAATTAATCAACCAATGCATGACTTGCCTGCAGTGTAGAGACACAAGGTAAACCCAAGCCACACAAAGTCTTTCAACATCTTTCCTTTCCTGTCTTGTGGAGAGAACTGAACTCAAGCTCCACGCGGGACGCTATCTCAATTCAATTCAGTTAGAAATTAAAATCAATGTTCCTGATCGTCCTTCGGTCCTGTTACTTGTCAGTTCTGAAAAACAGTATCATCTCCAAGCAAACCACGCAGTGGATGTACGCCACAACACAAGCCTGCGTTGCTGAATATTTGTGATTTAATATTTGGCTGCTGTTGCATAGGAACGGTCTATTTGTTCTGGTTTCAGGTGTTTTCAGTCGTAGAAATGCATTCCCTCGTTGCGTTGTCCTCGTAAACAGTTCCAATGCCCAGTAATAAAGGAATTTACATATATGGGGCGGACTATCCCACTTTAAATGTGACCCTCCATCACGGAATGAGTCATCTTGTAACATGAACAAATAGCACAAGAAGACTCATTTCGTGGTGGAGGGTCACATTAATACAAACTTTCGACCGCACTGGGTTGAACTGAACCTTGGGTGTTGTATGACAGAATCGTGTCAGGTTTAAATTTAATTCAGTTCTTTATAAATCCATAGCCTGTGGCAGATCAGTCTTTAGGTCTTCAAAGATAAGCATAATTAGGTCTATATCATTATTGATCTGGATCTAACGAGCGCATCGAATACACATGCATGCAAGGCTATATAACTATACAAACGCACCACATTCTTTTCTCTTTTTTTTTTTTTTTTTGATCATCAGTGTGAGCTTGTCAAAGACACAAGCACCTCAACACGAACACTAATAACAATGACAATAATCTTTATTTTCCAACGGTAAAAGTTTTGGCAGAAATACCATGTTCGAACTTGCCGTAGCTAAACTACGAGAATATGTGCAAAGGAAGAACAATCTATAAGCTACAAGAATATAGGGGGAAAATATGTGGAAACAAATTACACAGCCGTGATACGCAATGAAAACACACACACACACACACACACACACACACACACACACACACACACACACACACATCCACACACACACACACACACACACACACACACACACACACACACACACACACACACACTACGAGTATGACGCGATACGAGTATGCTAAATGCAATGCATTCAAAGGACCTAGAGGCCCATCGTAAAAAAAAAAAAAAAAAAAAGCTGGCGAATTGCATGAAACTTTTGCGATGAAAATCAAGTTAACAGCATGCGTGGGAAAGTGACCGGTGTTGTACAAATAGCGACGTGTTTCCTCCAGGGAAAGCAGCCCCATGAGTTTCCCTCCAAGTGGCAGTTTCCCTCCAAGTGGCAGTTTCCCTCCAAGTGGCAGTTTCCCTCCAAGTGGCAATATTTAATATCTTTATGTGTGTATGCTCACAGATCGTTGTGAGATGTTTTCGTGGTACGTGTCATCACACCAGCGTCCTCTATTGGCCATGTCACACGAGAGGGCAAAAACACTTGAAAACATTGTTTTCAGATGTTTCGCTGCGAAACAACGTGTTTTGTCGTGTGACATACTTCACAACAATGTTTTCAATGGTTTGATCGTGTTTTCAGTTTTAGAGCCTGCCCTAAAATCCGAAAACATGTTTTGTGTTTCAACCAATGAAAGCCGCCGTGCGGAGTGTCAAGTGACACCTTCCCGTATCCGCTCAGTCAACATGTCCGTAGCGGGACCCTCTCTCTCTCTCTCTCTCGCCTTAGACGCGCGCTTGCTTGTTTTCACGTGTGTCATGTATTGTTTCGGAAAGCATGTTTCGGGCGTTTTGCCTTTCAAAACATGTTTTGTCACAGTGTGACATCGCCTTGAGCCAACACAAGCGTACTTACTGAAGCGGCTGATACGCCGCGGGACATTGTCGCCGACAACAGTCGTCGAACTTGCACGTGCGACCGCTCGCGCAAAGAGTAAACAACATTGTATCGCACTAAGAGCTGTACTAAACATCAAGGCAGAGTATTTCAAGCGTACAGACACGCCCCAAAGCCAAAGGGGTCGTGGCACGGTCAGCCGCTGAGCAGGAGAATTTGAGTTTTCGCCGGTTCACGCAGCCTGTAGACGGCACTGTCATTCAAAGCTTTCACGATCATTAGCATGAACTATCTCCAGCATACACACGCTCTTTCAAGCGAAACTATTCCAAACGTAAGATGGCTTCTGTGAAGATAAGTGAGCATGAAAATAGCGCGTTTAGAAGTCACGAACAACAACAACAACAACAACAACAACAACTACTACTACTACTACTACTACTACTACTACTACTACTACTACTACTACTACTACTACTACTACTACTACTATATCAACATAAACACCCACCAATGCTCACCCAGCATATAGGCTAGGAAAATTGCTGAACAAGGTAGAACAAATTTGATCCTAGCTTTTTATTACAGAAATCAGTAGAGCACAGGCCCCTAATGCTGTGGTGGTCTCCGTGAATTTTTTCTCCGTCCGCGTCACAGTTAAAAACGACAGTTTATCTTGCCATTTTCACTATATGAGCCCTACAAATGGGCTTTTGAGGGTGTGCACAAAGTACGCGTATTTGCGGGTACAGAAATGCGCAGAATTCCGGTCTAAACACTGTTACTGCTAGACAAGACATGCGTTGCTGACATACTGAAATTTCACACCAATCAGAGTGATGCTTCCTGGATAATTGCGGCCATTAAATTGGCCGTTGATTCAAAGGGCCCTGAAAACCGACTGCATTTGATGGTTGTGCACTTGGCAGGTCACTGCAGGTGACATGTATCGCGGAAAACATTTACGAACATTGAACAGTTTAGTCAGAAAACGCTTCTTTGATGTTGCGAAGTTCCCTTGTCGTCGCAGGTGCAGGTAAGTATGGAATATGATATCCAAGTGAGCACTTTTTTCGGTAGGGATATTTTGGGGGTGTAATAATAATAATAATAATAATTTTATTTATATAGCGCTTAATCTACATGGAAGGTAGTTCGAAGCGCTTAGAGTACATGTAAAGAGACAGATAGACGTGAAGGTTCAGGGCCAGGGCAACTGCATGTATGGTGCTTAATAAGGAGATGGAGAAAGACGGAGGGAGGTTAGACGGAGCTTTGAGATGAAAACAGGTAGGTTTTTAGATTTGTTTTGAAGGTTTCGAGGGAGGTTGACTGGCGGAGCGAAAGAGGCAGAGAATTCCAGGCTTTTGGACCAGCGTAGGAGAAGGCTCGAGAGCCAACAGAAGAAAGTTTAGTGCGTGGGATTCTGAATATCAGGGTATCGGATGAAGACCGGAGGGAACGTGACGGAGTGTAGAGTTCCAACAAGTCAGACAGGTAGGATGGGGCGGAGTTATGGATGCACTTGTAGCAGAGGGTGCAGATCTTGTATTTAATTCTTTGAGAGAGTGGAAGCCAGTGCAGAGAGCAGAGTGCACGAGAGATGTGGTCGGACTTTTTCAAGCGAAGGACAAGGCGAGCAGCAATGTTCTGGATGCGCTGAAGCGGGAGAATGGATGAAGCAGGGAGACCAGCCAGCAGAGAGTTACAGTAGTCAAGACGGGACAGAATGAGTGAAGTGACCAGTTTGGCTGTTGCATCGGTGGAGAGGTACTTGCGGACAGAGGAAATTCGGCGGAGTTGGAAATGGCTGGACTGTGAGATCTGGGCAATGTGCTTTTTCATGGTCAGGGTGCTGTCAAGTGTTACCCCAAGATTTTTGGCAGTACTTATTAAAGTAGTTGTTGCGTTGTGAGTAGTGAACGGGTTTTCTCAAAGAATAGTGCATACGCAAGCATAGTATCCCAGTTGTGTCATATCAAAAGTTCATTGAAATCGATTTGGTACTTTGGTCACAAACAGCCACCGGAAGTGCGATCTGTTTAATAATGACGGAATACCCGTAATGATAATCACATGATTGGTTGCTGTGATAATATGTGTTTGCGAAAACGAATATAATATGATGCAAATATTCGGGCACATGCTCGGTGTTTCAGAATTATCTTCTGGAACTTGTAGAAGAAATTCATTGCTTATAGATGACCGTTGATTGAGGTTATCAGTTTCCTATATAGGCTGAAGGCGGTGCCACGCTTCATTTGGTTTCTTTTTATACATTTGTCGTGGTGGAAAAGTCAATGACTAGTTGTATGAAGAAAGATCCCCGAATCAAAACAAGCACGTCTTCTTTACAGGGGTCATTATTTTTTTGCCCATTTTTTTCCATTTCCTTCATTACATGTTGCGTTGGGGGGGGGGGGGGTATAGGTTTATATTTTGCTGCTAGTAGCCACCAGTTTTAACTTGTCATTGTTTTACATATTGGAAAAAGTAGAGTGATCCCAGAGGAAGGAAAACGTACATCAAGGTCAAGGTCATCGGTTCGTCTATTTACTCCCAAACATTTTACTTCATCGGTCAGACTAAGCATAACAGTATAACAGTCAGAACTGAAATGACCTGTATTGTCCCCGTGATTTGATGAGTTCACAGCATCTTCAGAAAAAAATATAACGGCAAAATCTTTATAAGTCAAGCGTGACCTTGACCTTTACTAGAGGTCATAAGAGAGGCATTCTTATCAATGCATACTAGGCAAATGTTATGCCAAAAGTTGTATTTACAAACTGTTCAGCCAGTCTCTATGACCTTTATCCCAAGGTCAAGGTCACCAAAGCTGTACACAAGAAATCTTCTCGTACAAACTTCATTTGTGCTAATTTTGTTTTGCCTGGTGCTTGTGACTGCTTGTTCTTTTGCTTAATCTAATGGAGCGATAACATAAAATGTTTGGGAGTAAGCAGATGAACCGATGACCTTGACCTTGAAAACATACGTTTGCCGTGTGATTAACATAGTCATAACACTTGAAATGAATTCAGAAACTTACTACTGAAGACTTGAGGTTGTGTTCTACATACTTTCCATCACACTTTGCCAGTTATGTACATGTACTTCACTTGTAACTTTGAGAATGTCCAACAAAAACAACAACAACAAAAAAAAGGCAAAATAAACGGCGTTTGTTCCCGAGGAAAAACACGTTGAAAATAAAAGAGATTTCACAGATTTGCTTTTGTGTCTATTGTTTTTATTTGCATTCGCGTAATATCATTTTCCTTGAAGTTTCATATTAAGTTTGTCTAATTTCTTTACCTGTACCCCAAAACAGGAATTAATGAAAATGTCCGATATTTTCTAAGTGCGTTAGAATTTGAGACCAAAAAAGTATATTTGAAATAGTATTTTTGGGATGCTGGACCATTTATCTAAAGCATGATGTGCGTCTGCACATGATCTGTCAAGCGTAGCAGCTGCAGCAGCGTAATATGTCAGCCCGGTCACCATCAGTAGGAGAATCGGCGTCTATGTGGAAAACGGAAGATTTGATAGCCGCGGGCTGTTACAGGCAAATCTCTTTTCATTTCGTTGGACCACCGCAGCGTCTTTGGCCTAACATATCCAGTAGTCAATCTTGAGATGTGTGCACAGCATCTGCTGCAGCGGCGTCATTCTAAGCGTTGCTGTGTATAGTCAATATTTGAACCCAATCACTATACGGATTCCCCTCATTACCACCCACAGCCAAAGGGACATTGTGGGTGGGCTAGTAATA
This sequence comes from Batillaria attramentaria, assembly GCA_018292915.2. NCBI lineage: Eukaryota > Metazoa > Mollusca > Gastropoda > Batillariidae > Batillaria > Batillaria attramentaria. Next base: position 952,715 of record JACVVK020000190.1, on the reverse strand, counting down.
CGTGTGTGGCAAGCCTCTCCTCTAAAAGTTGGTTAATAACAAAAAACGCTGTGTTCACAGTCGCCGTCATATCAGGCTACTTGATAACCTACCTCCGTAGCAGTTAATGGTCTGCTAAATTAGAAAAAGGTATTTTAAGTCACCTATTTCAAGCAGTGAAGACTTCGTGAAATTTGATGTGGGATGTACGCTTTCCTTCTGCTGAGATCACTCTACTTTTTCCAATATGTAAAACAAAGACAAGTTAATAGTGGTAGTTACTAGCAGCAAAATATAAACCTACCCCCCACGTAGCATGTAAGAGAGCAAGTGAACAAAATGGGGAAAGTTGATGATCGCCGTAAAGAAGACGTGCTTGTTTGGATTTGGGAATCTTTCTTCATAGGACTAGTCAGTATCTTTACCACCAGGACAAATGTATAAAAAGAAACCAAATCAAGCGTAGCAAATATGGTAGGCACTTTACTAAGCACCGCTTTCAAGCCATATAGGGAACTGATAGCCTCAATTAACGGTCATCTATAAGCAATGAATCTCTCCTACAAGTTCCAGAACATAATTCTGAAACACCGAGCATGTGCCCGAATATTTGCATCATATTATATTCGTTTTCGCAAACACATATTATCACAGCAACCAATCATGTGTCCCTACTCCTATCATTACGGGTATTCCGTCATTATTAAACAGATTGCACTTTCGGTGGCTGTTTGTGACCAAAGTACCGAAGCGATTTCAATGAACTTTTGATATGACACAACTGGGATACTATGCTTGCGTATGCACTATTCTTTGAGAAAACCCGTTCACTACTCACAACGCAACAACTACTTTAATAAGTACACCCCCAAAATATCCCTACCGAAAAAAGTGCTCACTTGGATTTCATATTCCATACTTATCTGCACCTGCGACGACAAGGGAACTTCGCAACATCAAAGAAGCGTTTTCTGACTAAACTGTTCAATGTTCGTAAATGTTTTCCGCGATACATGTCACCTGCAGTGACCTGCCAAGTGCACAACCATCAAATGCAGTCGGTTTCCAGGGCCCTTTGAATCAACGGCCAATTTAATGGCCGCAATTATCCAGGAAGCATCACTCTGATTGGTGTGAAATTTCAGTATGTCAGCAACGCATGTCTTGTCTAGCAGTAACAGTGTTTAGACCGGAATTCTGCGCATTTCTGTACCCGCAAATACGCATACTTTGTGCACACCCTCAAAAGCCCATTTGTAGGGCTCATATAGTGAAAATGGCAAGATAAACGGTCGTTTTTAACTGTGACGCGGACGGAGAAAAAATTCACGGAGACCACCACAGCATTAGGGGCCTGTGCTCTACTGATTTCTGTAATAAAAAGTTAGGATCAAATTTGTTCTACCTTCCGCTATATAAAAAGCCTAATTAGACTAGCCTAATAGGCAAATACTCCAGCAGCATGTGTCTGAAAATATCTGTAAGATTCAATCCACAATATTAAAAGTAATGCCATAGGGTGCTAGCGTAACCTCCAGCGCGCATTACGTACATGTGCCCACAGTACCAACATGTGCATGTACCGATAGCAAAAGAACGTTTTGCAATATCGATAAGCGCAGACTAATGGAATTACTTGCTTTTACTGAATCGCTGAATCGATAATCAAACATACTCAGTGATTCTATCAGATATAGCAGATGCAGTCGGATGTGTGCGTGTCCTCGGAGTAGGTGAAGAAATACCCGCTGTACTCGTGTGTACCCCAACAGCAAAAGAACGTTGAATCTTACATCATCGATCCATGGGAGTTATTTGATTTCGTTCTTCTTCAATCGAGTGGCGTCTGTGCGGACAATCAAACATGCTGTTTGTGAACGTGCCTGGTGTGAGAAACTGGAGGCATGGCGTCCCAGTTGTAGACAGGGGAAACGAGGTGTTTTCCATCTTGTGCAACAACAGATCAGCAGCAGCGAAGACCTAATCATCTTTTCTTGAAGAAATCAATTATGTATACAGCGCTAATTCATAACCGTACTGGGCCCGTATGTACTAGTCGAGGTTAGGGCTTCTAGCCCTGGGTTAGAGTCTATCCTCGAACTAAACTAGCTCTAGGATTAAATTTTCTGTTTTTGTTGTTGTTGTTGTTTTGTTTTGTTTTAAATCAGGAAGCGGGTCCATTCCAGCAAGGTGCCTGAGCCGTTATAGAAGGATTTTTTTTCTTCCTTTCTTTGCTTCCTTTTTTATTTGATTTTGTTTTTGGGTTTCTTTTGCCCTAGTCTGGGTTAGGCCCGTAGCCGTGGGTTAAATTAACCTCGACCTTTACATACGGACCCTGGTCGTTCGATATGTAGCCCGGTCTGTAGTTTTCGCCAACCACCGCTCTCCTACAGTGTACCACGCCTGAAGATTGTGATATCTGGTTACATGAATCCAATATACAAAACAAAACATGCCCCAAGAATAGCAATACACCGCTCTCCTACACTGTACCACGCCTAAAGCTTGTGATATCTGGTTACATGAATCCAATATACAAAACAAAACGTGCCCCAAGAATAGCAATATACGGTTTAAAATTTCGGCTGCCGGTACCTAATATTAGTAGAAGAGAAATCAAACTCTACACACCTCTTTATACCATTAACCATACACGAAAAGCCCCATCTTTTAATAGCAGACAAACAGAAGGCTGTCAATTCATACAGACTAGCGTGATGATGCCTGAGAAGAAAT
>JACVVK020000190.1:847500-945000 GCA_018292915.2 Batillaria attramentaria | reverse complement strand
AGTTTTTCCTCTTATTTCAAGAAGCAGTATCTCAAAAAACAATTGGTCATCTATCTGTAGTTCCAGTAAGTCAGAGGGTACTTCACTGATTTTATCATGGCTGTAAACTAAAACACCATATTGTTTCTTTGTTTCTACAATTACTTTTTTAATTGCATCAACATAGCCTTTATCTTTTAGGAGTGAATTATTAAATTTCCAATAAGTTCTTGATCTGGTGTTACACTCATCATCAGCTTTCAGTTCAAGTGTAATAATTGAGTGGTCGGTTCTATAACCAGGTTTAATACAGGAAGATCTAACGTTCAACAATAACTCTTCTGATATTAAAAAGTAATCTAAACGTCCTTGTTGTGTAGAATTAAATCTACGCCATGTATACTGGTTCTTATCCGGGTGAGTTTCTCGCCAAATGTCAACCAGATTATGCGATTCCATTATTTCTGTTATTTTTTTCCTTGTCCTTGGGCGATTGTTACCTCTATATCTAAATGTATCCTTCTGAACATCTAGCACAACATTCCAGTCACCTCCAGCTACTATAAGATCATTATCAAGTTCATTTAACTCTATTAAAATACTATCAAAGAACTGGGGGGAGTCACTATCACTTGGACCATAGACATTAACTACTGACAATCTTCTCCCCATTATCTCAATATCCAGTACAATAAAACTACCAGCACCACCTCTCACAGTTTTATGTATTTTATAATGAAAATTATTGTTGAATAGCACAGCAACCCCTTTGCTATTAGTGTCTACACCATTCAGTATGCAATCAAATCCCCACATTGACCTAATTACATTTTCATCTTGTGTCCTTAGGTGAGTTTCTTGTAACAGAAGAATATGCGCATCCTGTTTTCTCAAATAATCAAAAACATCCTTTCTCTTTTGATAGTCCCCAAGACCATTCACATTAAGACTTAATAATTTTACTCCATGTGTACTAGCCATGATTGTCTGCCAAGTAGAACATCACTTTCGGTTTACAACAGGTGTCACGTAGAAATGGAATGTTACACAGAAAGTCAGCTAAGATCAACTTAAAAGTAACCCCAGTGCATGAGGAAACAACAGACACACTCACACGCCAAAACGGACAAACAACACACACACACACACACACAAAATATAAACATAGGACATTATTTCAGGTGACAACACCGCTCTGAATGGCGAGGCCTACCTTCCACGAGATGAGTCTCGCTTTCAATGCCGAGAGTCAAGGTCAGTGTCAACACAGAACATGCGGTCTGGTAATCCATGCGGTCAAACATAATGACCCGAGCACAGCAGGATTAAACAAAGTTTGCATCCTTTACGTAAGGGTTGCTGATATACTCCGAGCACCCTCGCACTTCCTTACAGCTCGTCCGAAAACTTCCCTCGAGCAATGTGTACTACCCCGCATTCAACATTAGGTGAGAGGTCACGACTGCGCATGCTTGCTGACAACTGACCGCAAAATACAAAAATAGTCAACTCTTATGACATACGACCTCGTACGTTGAAATGAACAACGAGTAGGTAACAAAAACGTAAAGTAAATGTGAAATACCGACTGGTATCGTGCAGATGCACGGTCATGCATGTATTAAGTAAGTGACAAGATTAAGGAAAACGAAAAAAAGGCTGACAGGACGTTCGGCCGGCTTGCGCGCGCATGCTGTGCAAAAAGGTAAACAATGCCACGTGCTCAGGACACGCCCACTACTAACCATCATTGAGTACAGCGTACCCGATACAAGAGTCGTGTAAAGCTATCAAGAATACACAAGAAAACAAGAAGAGGACGATCATCCCAACTGATATTAGACGAGTCTCGTATCATTTGTCAGCCTTTCAGATTTTAGCAGTTATACGAGTGAGCGCGATTGTCCACCAAAGCCTGTAGAGACATACAGCTGTGTATCTCCGACTTAACAACTTTGCTCACTGACAACTCAGCGCGCGTAAGAGCACGGACGGTTAGACAAAATCGTCAAAAAACAATGCTATTATGTACAGCCTGTCACTCTTCATCAGTGCTCCGGACTAAGAAGCAATGTGACACGAGCGAAATTACCCGAACAAAAGTATTAATTAGCATAACCAGTGCATAGCACGGGAGGTTTGGTCTCAAGTGCCCTTTCCCCATGATCAACTTGCATGAGTGGGGTAGGTAAAGTGGAGGGGTGGGGGAGGGGGGTGGAGGGGTGGAAGGGGACAGGCACGGGAACGTAGAATGTCGAGAAAGGGATTCTACGGGGAAAGGCCACAAGCTACCAACCTACCTTGTCAAGCAATTGTTACATGAAAGTTAGAGGCGCACTGATTTCGGCATAGCATCCTCCTCCATGGCGATCTCGTCCAAGGTGTTACGGAGCAGAGCCCGGCGATGACGATCACGTCTGCCGAATCCTGGGTGTGCCGGAGTAGAGGACGCCGACAGTTTCATCAAGTCAGAAAGTGACTGGATCAAGTGCACTCTACGATCAGTAGATCCCCTCACGAACACTTTCCCGTTCTTGGTCCAGGCATCGTCGACTTTGTCATGCTCCCGGCATCGCATGAACAGTGAGTATCGAGCCTGCGTCAAGTCCTCCACTATGACGACACCACTGTTCTTAAGTTTACGCCGATTTGTCAGCACACTCTGGGTACACTTCCTGGAGACAAAGCGGATGATGATCGGACGTGGTCTCTTCTCAGCGTCGCTATCGCTGTCGCTGCCCCCGTCGTCCCTGGCACCCTGCGGATGTCGTCGCTGTTGTCGCCTCTTCCGAGCCCCCAGCCGGTGGATAGCATCAATGTCGCGGGGTCCGATTTTGGTTAGACCCAGTTTCTCATGGATGATCTTCAAAGCTTTGGCTTCACACGCCTCCACTGTTTCGTCGTCCGATTCAGGGACCCCAAACATTCTGACGTTATTTCGTCTGCCGTACTGTTCCAACTCCTCACTGTCTTTCTTTGCTGCCGCAGCAACAGCTTTCGCCTCTTCGGCAATTGTTCTCATCTTCTCTGCCTCCGACTTGCACTCAGCCAGCTCTTTCTTTAGTGTATCATTTTCTTGTCTCAGTTCAAATAGCACACCCTTGATTTCCTCCACCTCTTTGTCTAGTTTGCTGTCTATTTTCTGTAGTGAGCTTATCACTACTCCGAGCTTTTCCCACACGTCCTGCATGGAAATATTCTTCGCTGTACTGCCACTGCCACTGCCACTTGCACTGACCTCACGATCCGCCCCTATGACAGTCACTAGTGTGTCCGCCATAGCTGTAGTCGACACCCGTCTAGCTACAGAAAAATGTTCGAGAATGTTCGGAGCGCTGTCTCTGTTCGATTCTATGGGCTGTGCACTTTTCGATCTCTTTGGACGATATGTCTCTGTCTTTTTTACGAACGTTTTGTTCACAGCTGGTGATTCAGTACTATGTTCCTGACTTGACGAATGCTGTGACTGCTTACGCTTCTTGCCCATAGCGCTGACCGGACATGGCGAGCTCTAACACAACTGACACAACACTGCCGCATAACAGTTCACGCAACTCACGCTGACATCGCCGGACTTTCCACGCGAATTTCGTCAGAAGTACTCCAAAAAATTAGTCCATCTCTCGCAGGAAGGTAGACACGATCCCGACAAGTCACATGGTATAATTTGTAGAGCCCGGTTGTGGCTAATTATCTGATAATTAGCAAAACAGAGCCAGAGCTCAACCAAGGACGTGTGAACTGGACCGCTGAGCAGTGTTCACCCCCCAAGAACTAATTATTTTTGAAAATCTGCAATTTCGGCAAAACTAGACGGAGTTTCAGTGTTCAGTGAGCGATACCTGGGGCTTTCTGCACGGCACAAAATGAGATGCAGGTCAAAGAATGCATCTCTGGTTATGAACTATGCTCATATGTTTGCCTACACAAGCCGCCGTTTCAGCGATGTTCAGCACTACACCAGCATGCCACCACGAAAGAAGTTGAATGATATTTGCAAGTGGCCCTTAACTTTTTGTGAAGGCTGTATATGCCAATCAAAGTATTAAAGAAGAACAACTGCAGTAACAACAGCAAAAGACAACAACAACATAAGAAACAACATAAGAAACAAGGACCTTGTCTTTTCCAGTTAGCCTCTGGCACAGACACAAAGTTTTGCACCAATACGGACTCTGTGACACGCTTCTTTAATTGTTTGTCTTTATTAGTGGCTGAACTGTAGCATGCCTTCACAGTGTTCATTCTGCCCCAAATGCAGTAGCATGTGAGTCTGCCTCCCAGCTAAACGTGTGCTGTCCAGGGCCTGAATGTAAAAGTCAGGGTTAGGGAGTTTAGCCCCGGGTTAGAGTCTAACCTCGAACTAAACTAGCTCTAGGGTTACATTTTCTGTTGTTTTTTGTTTTAAGTCAGGAAGCGGGTCCATTCCACCATAGTGCCTAAGCCGTTATAGAAGGATTTTTGTCTTTCTCTTCGCTTCCTTTTTTGTTTACTTTTGTTTTGGGGTTTCTTTTGTCCTAGACTGCGTTAGGCCCGTAGCCGTGGGTTAAATTAACCTCGAGTGCTACACACGGGCCCTGGCCCAGTATTCAAGTTTCAAGAATAATGTTGCTGTTTGCCTTGATTCTCGTATTTGGCCTGCATTCAGCCCAAGTGCAGGGCAACCCGTTTCGCAGACAAATGGACGGTGACGACTGGGAAAAAAACGTTCTTTCACAACCGATATAGTGTTTGTGTTGTTGCATATATTATTAGTTATTTAACAATTGCGAGTTTGACCTGACGTCTTGGTGAAACTGACAGGATGCTGCTTATAGACACGCTTAGTTATGGTGTCCCTCTCCTGTCATCAAGAATCTGTCTTCACCGAACATTCATGGGTTACCCGGCGAACTAAGACACGCTCTGCCCATTCTCCATACGCTGAAGTTATTCGCATGTTGGGAACTGAATGATGAAGGTCAGTTGTTCAGAGATAAATGCTCGCTTCCTGCCACGATATCACTTATCACAATTTACAATGCTTAACATTCACAAACTTTATCATTGTGATCAGGAGTTAGTTTCCTGGGAGAGGCCGGGATAATGCTGTCGGATATGCTTACCTTGTCATATTTCGGGGGAAATTATGGCACTCAGTGTGGATTAAAGGGGCATATCTTAACACACCTATATACCAAACGTCCCTCCTCCCGTTTGTGATGGCAGACCACAGGAAAATCAGTCGTGTTCTTCTAGTGACAGTCAGCTATATGTCCCATCTCTCTGACATTCATACAAGTTGGGACTTTCGACCTAGTGGTGAATGCTTTCGCAGAATCTGATGGAGGTAACGGCAGAGAGTATGTATCTACGCGTAGCATACATGCTGTCTGGTGTCGGTTCAGGCCTTTTTCACCTGTACCTACAAGGTTAGTTAGTTAGTTAGTTATTTAGGGCTTAACGCCGCGCAAGCAACAAAGACTATTTCGCGGCTATGTACCTACAAGGGTTAAAGAGATACATGGTCAACACATGTAGCCACCCACCCTAACACCCTGACTTACTTTTTACTCGTTGTGGAGCATTTGGCGTTCCCTGGTTCATATGTATGTTTTGACAGCAGAACATAGGTTTTTCTTGGCAACATCTCTAGGATTAGGGATGTTATTCCTTTAAACGTCATGTGTGTGTGTGGGGGGGGGGGGAGGGGATGGTGAAGCCGATGCGTTTTACTGAACTTCTTCTGGAGTTATTTTTTTATTCTGCCGGTCGGTACTTGCCATACGCGAGATCATGTGTGTCAGCGGAAACCAATTGTTTCTAGTCCGTGTTCATCTTGAATATTCGTCCAGAGATTCGATTCTCCATCCGTTATGCAGATTAAAAAAAAAACGAGCGGTATCCCTCTTCTGCCGTGTTTCCTTGTGAAAACTGAAAAGAAAGGCAGCAATAATTATAGTATACCTTTTCTTTTCGTCTCTCTCTCTCTCTCTCTCTCTCTCTCTCTCTCTCACACACACACACACACACACGCACACGCACACACACACACACACACACAAATTATTCTACCCTGACAGTTGATAAATTCCACCGCAAACAAACTGTGACGGCCGGCGGGCTGAACATCACCAACCTTCCGGTCGCACTGCTAGCCACCATTGGCTCCGCCTTCCTAGCGAGACTGGCAATGATGGACAGGCGCTGCCTTTTCAAATTCGAATCGGCTGACCATAATTTTGTTTTTTCGAGAAAAATCAATGATGCAGACTTCATTTCCTAATTTTCATGAGCGGCCTCGATTAAAACCTACGCAGAAAGCTTCCACATCAAGTGATTGAGGCTGATTTGGTCTCATAGTGTGCGATTTTTGTGGTGAACATCTTGAAGTGTGACCTCATTTTGGGCACAGAGTGCAGACAGACCTCAGACACAGTCCGCCCAGAAACAGATTTAGACACGCCCAGTTTTGACATTGGCTGACCTTCCTCGTGAAATCAAGGAACTGGTGACATGCTCCTTTATCTCTGTGTGTCTATATGAGGTACTGAAGTATAGCCTCCGCTCACAGTGTTGTTCCTGCCAGCTATAAGCAGTAGCATCTCTGAGTCTGTCTCCCAGTTTAAAGCCCATGCAGTATCCTAACTTCAGGATGCTGTTTGTATTGTTTCTTGTCTCTGGCCTGCTCACAGCCCAAGGGCAGGGCAACCCGTTTCGCCGGCAGAGCGACAGTGAAGACTGGTGCGCGTCGGGGTCCAGTGTGTTGAAGAAATTCTTGACATGTGGTCAGGAAACTATCGACGCCTTGCAGCTGTTCGAAGTTGAGGTGCTCAACTACGAAGCCCTCCTCAGCATTCTGAACGTGTATTGCAGGCAAGTTAATCATGGTTGTGGGTCTGGGTTTGAGGGGTTTTTGTTGTCTTTTACGCATCCGTTGTTTTGTCTGTCGTGTGTCTGTCAGAGTCTGTGGCGGGCTGTAACACGGGCAATTTGTCTGTCTGTCAGTGTGTGTGTGGCGGGCTGTAACACGGGCATTTTGTCTGACCCATTCAGAAATACCCCCAGCTAGTCTTGTATTGAAATGTTAAATAAGTTTTTTTTTCCTCAGTGTATTCTGTTATCTGATTATTTGTGTTTGTCGTAGAAGCAGATTTATTTTAGAGATCCTTAATAGTTTTAGATTAAAGGAAAGTGAAATCCGATTTCCTAATAAAAGTTATCTCAGACTTAATGTATTATACTGTTATCAGTCAGGTGATGCCAGCAACCAGAGAGTGTTTTGCACGTGAGATCAGCAGCTGTGACACAGCGACACAACGCCATCTGAACCAGCTCGCCAACAACACCAGCTTCTTATGTCAACCAGGGGGAAATCAGACTCTCACTCAGATGACTTTTCGTGAGTTATCGTTCCTTCAACGACATCGTGACGGCTTAGTTTTCGGAATAAACGTTTTTATACCAAACTAACACTTCCCATTGCTAGGGCTGTGAGTCTTCAAAACTCTATACTTCACAGATTTTTTTTCAGCAGGAGAAAGAAAAACGAATCAAATTCTTATTAACTGTCCTTGCAGTGTTGACTGAGATGGCACAAGGGAGAGTCGCTATGCCTGAACCCTGTTACGACGTTCCCGTATGGACATGCCACGCGGACGCTACGGCCGCTAGTCACCAAGGCGATGAGGCTATGCTCCAGGCAGCATCGGTTGACGAGATTATCAGCCTGGCACAGACGTAAGATTCTGCTGAGTTCGGACTTGTGGGTACAGGGCTACAGGCACAACTTGCAAACGTACACCCTCAGAAACAAATGTTGTAACTTTCTACCGGTCAAAGGTGACGGACTAAAGCAACTCCGTGCGATGTCTTTTTAAATTTTTTTTTTAAAGAGGCTTGATAGTTACAGACAATGTGAGGGTGTTTAAACGTGTATTTGAACAAAAGTGCCACTAGTGACTACTGTTAAAGTTGTGCCTTTAATCATAGTGTCCTGTGTAATTAATATTGATGTCAGACGTTTTCAGTAAATGCATTTATTGCAACGACGGTGGTGGTGGTGGTGGTGACGACGATGATGACGAAAACGATGATGATGATGAGGAGGAGGAGGAGGAGGACGACGACGATGATGATGATGACTATGATGATGATGACTGTGACGACGACGACGACGACGACGACGACGATGATGATAATGACGATGATGATGATGATGATTTTTTTCGTCGTCTTTCAGTTATATAGACGTTCTGGCAGAGTGCATCGTCCGTGTGTATAGAGAGAATGCCGACACGTGTTCCGGCTGGCGAGAAAGTGCCGTGTGGGCGATTTTCCGTCCATTCATGCCCTCATACCTTGGAAGTACCTTTCCTTTCACGCAGAACGAAGTGGAGGAAAAGTTTCAGGTTTGTAGAGCATAGAGGCAGTGGGCAGTAACTTACAGTATCATCCATGGCGGCGTTCCTTTGATCGCTTTTGTATTTTACCATCCAATAAAAGCCTTCGACAAGAACTCTATCGCAGTTTCAGCAGCTCAGTGCTGCATAATATACCCTCACGTCAAATGGCGACGCTAACGCCTATGTGGGGTAGGTCCATAACAGACCTACCTGAGGTAGGCCAAAACGGCAAACAATCCGAAACGACCTTACAGAAGTATGCCCCCGCCTCTTTTCATGCCCCTTGTCACTGCATCTGAATGTGATCAGACCGAAATTAAAGCAAGTGTTATATTCCAGACTGGCCTGTCTCAGGTAGTCCTATGGAGGCCTTACCCACGTAGGGGTGATCTTCGCCTTTTGGAAAATCCGCTCTAATGGTTCTTCAACAAGCCATCCTTTTGCAGAATTTAATTAGTGGACTTAATTTATCATTCCAACAAACATTTGATTTCAGCCGGAGCCGTGCAAGAAGCCGTCACTGTGTTGTTTCGAATGATTTTTTTTTCTTCAAAAGTTTAGAAATAGCGTGTTAAGTTAGTGTTACATAATAAAGATTAGAACTTGTTTTGTGGTTTTTGAATGACCTTGCATTTCTGGTTGTGATAACAAGGGAAACTCTGTGTGTGTGTGTGTGTGTGTGTGTATGTGTGTGTGTGTGTGTGCGTGTGTGTGTGTGTGTGCGTGTGTGCGTGTGTGTGTGTGTTTCAGCTCTGAGATCTGACACAAGAGGATTAAACTACAAAGGACTCCAGTTTCAGGCTCGGACTAAATCTACACTTTGCATCAACGTGTATTCAAATACAATGAATAAATGCACCTTCATAACCTAAACAGTGTACGTGTTAAATGCATTTATGATAGTGTAAATTTATTTCAACCCGTCGCGCGGAGCGGGGACAAGGCCGCGACACTGTGGCGCTACTTTTCATCCATCAACGTGATGGGTTGCATGAAGTCAAGACAATTGATTTTACTGTGCAAAAAGGCAGTTTTATTTGGATGTATTCACAAAAACGACTCTGATAAAACATTTCTGTTACACTGGTGAGTCCTTTGATAATAAATATATTGGCTTGAATGTAGGGGGCAAAACAACACTTACAAATCTTTAGTGCTTTTGCCGACAGCGGAAATGCATGTGAGTAAGGCATTCCATCTTCTTAAGTTCACGGTCTCTAGTATTTTGAGAAATACGGCTTTCTCCGAATGCGCGAACCTTGTTTTAGAACGATCGCAGCGGTCCAATCAGTCGCTCTGATATAGACTCGACAGGGGTGGGGGGGGGGAGCAGTATCAAGAACAAGAACAAGAACCTTTATTTTACAACGGTAGAAGTTACAGGCATATTCATACCAATTTTAAAACTTGCCGTTGCTACACTACATGAGCTAATACTACTGAAAAATTAAAAAAGAAAAAAAAAAAGAAAAAGAAAAGAAAAAGAGTAAGGACAGTACACACACACACACACACACACACACACACACACACACACACACACACACACACACACACATCATACCCCATCACCCATACACAAACAACATCACGCATGAATTATTCGCACGCACCTATGCAGAACACAATCGTAAGCGGAAATAATGTCATAATTTCTATAGAAGTGGGCAAAAATGACGATGAGTTATCATACACAGATAAGAGAACGTTATTCATATTGCTGAAAGGTGAATGTGGGTACTTGGCGCTAAATAAAATGTAGTGACGCATGTGCAGGTGAAAAGCAGTGACATAGCCATAGCAATGACAATATCACCTCCACGAGCGGTTTCACGCTGGTCAGTTGTGATACAAACTACCGTGTTGAAACGAGGAGTTGAGCGCGTTCGATGAACAGTTTTCAGCAAGGCTGTTTATTCTGTTCAACCTAAAATCATCTTATGTTACAGACATAAGTGCTCTTTTCCTGCCATAACAGTTAACGCGTCAGTCACAATAAATCAAATGTACAAATAATTATTTGCATGGGGGTTTAGGCTCCAGAAATGTCGCACGAATTTACTGAGCAATATTCATGAAACTAGGGACAGTGCTGCCGGCAACTGTAATTTTGTGGAAAACGATAGTAGAGAAGAAGACGAATGACAGAAGCATCCATTTTGCAATTATCATCATTGTTGTCAGGGGAGTCAGCAATTTACTAGACTGAGAGCGCTTCCGAAAATGCCTACACTGTCACTGGGGGTGGGTGGGTAATGGGGGGGGGGGGGAGGGAGAGCTGGGTCATGGATTAAGTGTTGCTTAAGGATGCATATTCTACACACATATAGACCAATATCCTCGCGTATGTCCTGATAGGCCACACACAAATCATGGGGGGAGGGGGGGGGGGAGGGACAGCTGGGTCACGGATTAAGTGTTGCTTAACGATGCATATTCTACACACATATAGACCAGTATTCTCACGTATGTCCTGATATGCCACAGAAATCATGTCTTTGTCATCTGGTTAGATTTTATATTAGATATATTTTGTTCTGCCGTTATACACAGCAGCGTCCCATCTCTCTGATATTCATTCTGATATTCTCTGATATTCCGAACAAACAGCGAACATGGTGGTTTTTCCGTGTTTCTCGTGGGACATGCAGCTACAAAATGCCTTTACCCTAATTTTCACCAAGCGTGTTCAGAGCTTTTCTCCATGTTTCTAACAAAACCGTTTCCCGTGTGTCATGCGCCTCAGGGTATATGACCTGCTGGTGAATGCGCCTGCAGAATCTGTTGAAGGCGTCGGGTTCAGTTCTTTTTCATCCACTTAGAGGGGGAAAATATGTACGGTTGATACCATCAGCCATCCACCCGAAAATTCCTTGATTAACCGCCTTGATTGCTGCCTGTCGCTGATGACATTGGGTCAATTATACGCTTGTCCGTAGAACACAGATCCTTCAGCATTACCATTGACAGGTTGTTCAAAGTATCATAAGAAAACAGCCGCAGCAACAACATAAACAACATAAGAAGCAAGGACCTTGTCCTCTCTAGTTTGACTGCAGCATGGACTCAAAGTTTTGCACTTATACGGAATCTGCGACATGCTTCTTTAACTCTTTTTCTTCATAAGTGGCTGAACAATAGCATGCGCTCACAGATCCAATTCTGTTCCTAGTGCAGTCCCCCGGCTGAAAGTGTGCTCTCCCAGCGCAGTATTCACATTTCAAGAATAATGTTGCTGTTTGCCTTGATTCTCGTATTTGGCCTGCATTCAGCCCAAGTGCAGGGCAACCCGTTCCGTAGACAAATGGACGGAGACGACTGGTGTGCGTCCGGTCAAAGAGTGTTGGGTAGATTTATGCACTGTGGCATGCGAGTTATTGGAAAGATGTTCCACTCTGGCCAGGAATTCGTATTGGATAACGGCATACTCAACACTTACTGCAGGTGAGCTGAACATGACCGTGAGTTTGGCTTCGAGTTTTTTTTTTTCCTGCTCACAATAGTAAACGCTCTTGTAGCCCTCCGTTGTCTGTCTTTCTGTCTGTCTGTCCGTCTATCTGTCTGTCTGTCCGTGACAGACTGTAACACTGGTATTTTTTCAGTAAAATACCAGAGACACCAAATTTGCCATGCTGACATGATAGACATCAATAAGACCTATTTAGATTTGAATGTCCTTGACCGAAGGTCAAGGTCATAGTAGCTGTATAACGTTCGAGAAACGGATGCACAATTATGTTCTTTTCCTCAGTATATATTACTCAGTTGCTGATTATTAGTAAGTGCCGTAGAAGCAGATTTATTGCAAAAATTTAAAAGAGTTTCAACTTTATATCAAAGATTTTTTTTCAGATTACGAAGATATCAAGTTATTAGAGAGAGATAGCAGGCGTTCGTCGGCTAACATTCTTCGTCGTTTCATGACGTGATTAGGAGCCGAAGACGCGCGCACAAATCTGTAGCATAGCAGCGGCCTTCGTCGGCGGTACGCGTTCGCGACAGAGTGGTGTCCCTTCACTCGATCTGTATGAGTCATTGTTTTTTCAATAAATTGTTTGTACTCGTGCATGCTATCAAGTGTCTTCTACATCAACACATTAGTGTTTATCAGCCGGAAGCAAAAGTAAGAGCACACTGAATCGAATACTTTTTTGTACCTATCCTGCAAAAAAAAAAAATCCCGACATTTCACAGGTTGACGAGAGACAAGGGAGGTCACTTGTGCGATGTTTACCATCATGGTAGATCAAACTTGCCAAAAATGGTACCCATTTCACAGGCCAAAATGTACAAGCGCCGTACCGTTACCGATGCGAAAGATCATATCGGTCAATAAATATGATGTTCAAAACAAAGTAAAACTCTGTTTAAACCTTCAAACCTCTAAGAAAAGACAAGAAATAGCGAACGAACTCATCTTCGGATTTCAGCCTGTTTTTACGACGAAGATACGGATGCTCGTCGGCTCTTCAATATGCGCGCATGCGCAGTCGGCGAAAATTGTGGGGAATCCCGACGAAGGTTGGCCGACGAACGCTTGCTATCTCTCTCTATTACAGACGTATTATTCTTTGGTCAGTCAGGTGATGCCAGAAATCAGAGAATGTTTTGCGCGTGAGATCAGCAGCTGTGACACAGCGACACAACGCCATCTGAACCAGCTCGCCAACAACACCGGCTTCTTATGTCAACCAGGGGGAAATCAGCCTCTCCCTCAAATTACTTTCCGTGAGTTATCGTTCCTTGAACGACTTCGTGCCACCTTCTACCAAACTAAAACTGCCCATTACTAGGGATCTAGTTTTGTAACCCAGCTTTGAGCTAAATACTGATAGGGCAAGCAACCAGGTCACTAACCATGACTGATTAAGATAGGGATTTGTGTGTATAAATATACACTCTTTGAAAACCTCTTGCGATCCAGTCCACGAAGGGATCTGTAGGAACTTAGTAGTTGCTCTTTTCTGGCGAGACTTCTTTCTTTTTTTTCTTTTTCTTGTTACACTGTGCACGTCTTTCAATCTCTGCTATATTTTCCAGCGCATGCAGCGAGTATGAACTGTTACCCAGTTCTGAGACATTTAAGTTGACGTCAGAGAACGTTTGTGCTGATTATTGACTGATTTGTTTAAAATCAAAATCACACTCTTTGATGAGCACTTCCTGTTGTATTTTACTCCTGCTATCTCGCTCTCTCGCAGAGAAGACACGGGATACAACAGGATACAACTCCACTACTTTATTAACAGAAGATGCGGGTGGGTGGGAGGGTGTTTGGGAGTTTAACGTCCTTTTCCACCACATAAGGGTGATATCAAAGACGGGGCAACGAGAAAAAAGGCCAGCACAAATATTTGGCCCCAGCCAACAGAAGATGCGTGGAGAACAAATTCATGAAAGAAGAAGAACCCAGAACGTTGTGCAGGGCTGCTTATATACTAAACAGATCAGATCTAGAACATTCCTCAACTTACTGGCAACTTACTTTCCAAGGTTACGTAATCGACTGACCTTACTGCACCAGCATGTTCTGGGATGGTCTAGAAATTTCCATCGAAATGCAGTGGCTTTTGGCGATCTCTGCAACACTTCCCCGATACCCTTATTGACAAAGTCATGAAGTTTCGCGAATCCAGAGGGAAAATCGACAATGCTACAAAAGCACCCACGGCATGCGGCGAAGGCTAAAGCAGAAGTGGTCATTTGTCATTGGTCGCCACAACTACACTGCGGCTACCATTTCCGCAGTAATGAACGTGCCAAATACTTATTGTTTTCGCAGTGGTATCTGAGGCGGGGCTCGGCGAACTGTCTCTGTCTGAAGCCTGTCGTGACGAAACAATCGCAAATTGTTTTGAGGACGCCGAAGATGCTCTTCAGGTAGACGAGGACACGATCGAAACGGCATCGGTTGACGAGATCGTCAGCTTAGCACAGAGGTAAGATTCAAGCGGGTTTGGACTTGTGACTGAAGGAACTACTTCCAAAGGTAGACCTTAGGTAATGGAGGTATTTTTCAGAACGGTCAACACTTCCATGCATGCAGGTAAAGGAATCTACCGGCATTGCCAGAATAGTGTCTGCGACTACTACTGAAACGCCTGGACAGTGACAACGTCTGTACTCCTGGCACTGAGCACTCGATGAGTCGGCGACCACACAGAGCGCTCCAGTAGCGAAGAACGGTTGCAGAATTTGATTCTTCGTCCTCTCGCGCAGTGTGTAAACAACATTGTATCGCATATAGAGCTGTACTAATCATCAAAATAGAGTATTTCGAGCGTACAGGCGGACCTACGAGCGAAACCGTTCCCAAAACATAAGTTGGTTTAGCAAAGATCAATTTAGCCCCTTTATCGAAAACCGACGAGACTTTGCCATACACTTCGTGTATGCATTTGAAGGAATGAAAGCCACCCCCCCCCCCCCCCCACACACACACACCTTTCTTTTTTGAAGCCAAATAGTTATAAAACACGTGAGTACCCAAACCTGTGTTCAAAGAAAAGTGACAAAAGAGTGACTCCTCTTGAGGTTGTGCCTTGTAGCAGTCTTGTTTTATTAATATTGATGTGAGGTTGTTTTTTTTGTTGTTTTTTTAAACGTATACATTCTTTAATTGTCTTCGAACACTAGCAGCAAAACAACAACAACAAAAAACACAATAGCGTACATATAAGAGAATATGATAATAATGATAGTGATGGTTATTACTGATATTTGTGATATTTTTGTTTGTTTGTCTCCCAGCTTAATGGAATTGATGGCAGAGTGCATCACTCGTCGGTTCAGAGAGAATGCTGACAAGTGCCCCAACTGGCGGGAAAGTGCCGTGATCGCGTTCATCGGTACCTTCACGCCGTCCTACATTGGAATGACCATGCCTTTCACGCAAGACGAGTTGGAGGAAATGTTTCAGGTTGGTGAAGTGTAAACAGTGGACAGTAACTTGATGTAACAGTAGCTTAAGACTTTTAGTAACATCAAGTCAACTCCTACCGATTAAGTTTGGGGTTGTGTACCAGGGCCCGTATGTAATAGTCGAGGTTAGGGATTTTAGCCCCGGGTTAGAGCCTAACCTCGAAATAAACTAGCTCTAGGGTTAAATTTTCTGTTGTTTTTCGTTTTAAATCAGGAAGCGGGCCCATTTCAGGAAGGTGCATGAGCCGTTATAGAAGGAATTTTTTTCTTCCTTTCGCCGCTTCCTTTTTTTAATCTTATTTTGCTTTTTGGTTTCTTTTGTCCTAGTTTGGTTAGGCTCGTAGGCCGTGGGTTAAATTAACCTCGACTTTCGCATACGGGCCCAGTATACTAAAAAAAAAAAAAAGTTTTAAATTTATGCCTGCATGGATTTAGATTTGGCTTAGTGGGAGTGTTGCACTTTGATTATACTCGTGTTTGCTGCAGTGAGATTCGCCAAGGAGCCGATTAATCTTGCCTGACTGTTTGCATACAGGGCCAAAACAGAAAAATAGTCAAAAAAATCAGACGCTCGTGCGCGATACGAAATGTATTAATATGTATTCAATTTGCATAGTTCTTCCTCTGTATTGGTGTCAGGTTCTGGGTATATAGTGCGTTTGGTAATACACTCGGCAAACTTTTGTGTACCTTTCCAAGAGAGAAAAAAATTCTAGCCTAGTGTCGAAATGTATTTCTTGACAGTCGGGGTTCTGCGTTCTTTCCATTCCCTCTCGGTGAAATATTTTTAGTGAAAACACGAGCTGTAAAAAAAGAAAAAAAAAGTATCTAAAGTATTGAAAGCCTAGAGTAATAATGACGTAAATGGTAATCACGATCAGTGACTGACGTCGACTCTTGAAACTTTGAACTGCACCATACAGCAAGACGTTAGTGAATGACGTCAACATATTTTTTATTACGGAATAAATAAATTCGTTCAAAAAGGACTTGTACGGTTTACGAAAAAGCAGTGACAATGAAACATATGGTAACAATAACGTATCGTAACAGTATCTTATTGTAAAAGTAACTTGGTTATGCTGCTGTACTCAAATATGTATTATAGACATGTGGTGACACAGCTTTTCATCTCTTGAGTGCTAGCTGCTGCAGATATGTGTAGATTAATTTCCTCTGTGTGTGTGTGTGTGTGTGTGTGTGTGTGTGTGTGTGTGTATATATATATATATATATATATATGTGTGTGTGTGTGTGTGTGGTGGTGTGTGTTGTGTGTGTGTGTGTGTGTGTTTCAGCTTTGAAATCTGAACCAGGAGGATTAATCCACAACGGACTCCAGTTCAAGGCCAAGCTTGAATCTGCACAACTTTTCTTTTCCAACCACACTTTTGCAATTTCTTATATGCAAAGTATTGCGTGGGAATAAACGTTCTTTCACAACATACACAGTGTCCATGTTAGTGCATATATCATTAGTTATTTAACAATTGCGAGCTTGACATGACATCTTGGTCAGATCGAAATGTTTTGATTGTTCCACGATGTGCTTGAGCCGAGGTATCCTCGCGTTTTAACCAAAACGTTAATACTGTCCAAAATTTAATAAATGGCAGAATTTGTTTTCTTTTCTGTGAAACGTTTGTTTCTTGTTTCCGTTTTGTGCTGAAGAATGAAAAGCTCGGTAGAATTAGCAAACGATGGTTATGTTTCGACAATCTTCTGCTTTCGGCAGAGGAACACAAATACACAGTTGTCATGCACCCGTGATGGCAGATATCGCTAGCATTCGCTGTCTCTGTATGTTCAGTACGATTGTCTGAACCCAAGAGAGAATCCAGACAAAATTAATTCGGCACTGAGCAATTGCGAGTTTGACATGACGCTTTGCTTGATGATGTGAAGGATACCATAGTCCTGACAGTTGGTTTTATTGTGTCAGCTTTGTTTG
Source organism: Batillaria attramentaria (assembly GCA_018292915.2). Lineage (NCBI taxonomy): Eukaryota > Metazoa > Mollusca > Gastropoda > Batillariidae > Batillaria > Batillaria attramentaria. Next base: position 927,765 of record JACVVK020000190.1, on the reverse strand, counting down.
GTTTCGTCCACAAATAACGACTCTTATAAAACATTCCTGTCAAACTGGTGTACCCACGTAAAGACTCGACGTATGTCAGGTATACAACACCAATGTGGAAAACTTTGTATCGAATGCTCTTAATCCCTGCAATGAGACAATTGGGACACAATGTATCTGAAACCATTGTGGTGACTTGGGTTGGCGTATATGTTGTTCTACATACGTAGAGGCGTACGGCGTACTGAGCAGACGACGTTATTTGGTTGCGGATTGAAGACCAACTAGTCAGCGCTGACTGGCGGCTATTTTTAGCGACTTGGTCGATCGACGTATAGTACAGGTATGGAAGCGTTAGACTAAAGAAAGTCATATTTCTCTATTAGAAGCCGCGCTCGGAAAGGCCGAAAACAGATTCTTTCTAATGTTTGACAGGGTCACATCAGAGGAGATTCTGTCCCCCCCCCCCTCCTCCTGCTAAGCAATAAAAGGAGGTGCGAGTTTGATGACCTGCGTGGATGCGGGCTTCACTGTAAGTTTCATACTTGCGGGCCGAGGAGTCAGTTGTACGGCCTCCGTGAACTAAGTTTTGAATAGCGTTTGAAATTCAACACACACACACACACACACACACACACACACACACACACACACACGGACACACATCCAGGGTTTTTGTGTAATCAGGGAACATTCGTTCTACGAATCTTTGATGTAATAAAGGAACCTGCCTTCATCATGGGTCTTTTCAATTTGCGTTATATTTCCTGAGAGAGGGTACCTTAATCCATATTAATACACACACACACACACACACACACACACACACACACACACACACACAAAACCGTCTCAGTAATGGGACATGGACAGTGCTCTTATTGTTCTGAATTCAGAAGAGATATTTGATGTCGTGTTCTCTGAGTATTAGTCAACTAAAATTTATCTTACCATGATACACAACGGCGTCTGTTCTCCTTGAAGTTCATTAAGTTCAGGGGATTAGACATATTGGTCAGTGCACCTGCAGAATTTGTCAGAAGCACCGAGTTCAGCCCAGTTTCACCTAAAAAGATGAAACGATACTCAGTTCAATCACATTCAAAATCTTTTTAATCACGGCATGGACACTTTGTTTTCAGTGACGTTGGGACACGAATTTTTTTTTTCCTACCCAGCTCGTTTCCCAATACCAGGCTTTTAGTGTTGAGTCCCGTCTGGAAGCCAAACGATAGTCACCCGGGGTAATTAATCTGGACGCACTTTTCTCGTTGCTGTGCCGCTTCAAAAGTTTGGCCCACGATTGCTCTTATCTAAAGTCATTATTTTAAAACATGAGTATTATACACATCTTTGAAGTGACATGTTAATGATGATAATAAGCACCATCTGATACTAAATGTATCGCACATTGAAATATACAGCCCATAAGTACCGATAATCACAGTATACATCAATCACACCCAGCCCATCACAGTATCGCGTGCGGGGAAGGTGTTGGGGAGCACAAGATGGATATGGGGCAGAAGAGGTAAGGTCACGGTGTCGAAGGAGGGAGAGAGGGGTGGGGGGCTGGACAAGCCGTGAGAGCGTGTTAAAGTAGGTTCCAACGGTGAGAGGAAATGACACCCCTGAACTCAGTGTGGCGCTAGTAATGTCAGAGCGATTTACTGGGCAAATTGTATTAAACGGGGGATATTACTGCCGAAAACCGTGTTTTAGCGAAAAGTGATAGCAGGCAGTTCAGCTTAAAGGAGCATATCATGCACACCTAAAGACCAAACTTCGGTCCTGCCGCCTCTTGTATGCGGGCAGACCACACACACGTCATGTCGTGTTTACTTCAACGATGTTACAACAGCGTCTGTTTCCCTCACGCCAAGTCAAGTCACGTCACGTCAAGTCAATCGTCAATTTATTGTCCCACCATTTCGGACATTTGGGTTGTGATACAGTGAGAAAAAGTTTTAAAGATGTTTAATTTTCATCCAATTAGATTATTTTTTAAAGATGTTTAACTTTCATCTAAAGTGAATTTGTTTTTACAGAGTCGACCGTGAAGCAGTCAACTCTGTCACAGTTGCAGAGTTCACATAGTGTCCAAACCGGCTCATTATGTGACCATGCCGCTGACACGTCAGTTTAGACTGAGTGATGTCGGACATGGCGCAAGCTATGCTACTACCGGTAAGTACACGTATTTGAAAGCAATTTTGTTTCTTGCTCGAGCTTGCAGGACCAAAAGTAAAACCGCAAGTTGGAGATGTTGCCGATAAAACGCGCTTGTCAAATCCGAGTGTCCGCGTTCTCTTCATTTCTCACACATCTCGTCAAATTTCCCCCAAAACACCCACCCACCCACTCCCCCAAAAAACTTACCGTCATTTGTCGCGCCACGCTGACGGCGACAGCACGGCATACCAGCGACACTGACCAAATTCAAAAGTGACACGACTTGTATGGGGGTCACAGCAGACAGTACTGACTCGGTCACGGTTGCTGGCATGACCACTGCACAGACGGATGAACACTGCACGTTTTATCGGCCACATCTCCAAATTACGGTTTTACTTTTCGTTACGCAAACTCGAGCTGAAATGTTTACGCAAGGAAACAAAATTGCTTTCCAATACGTGTACCTACCGATAGTAGCATAGCTTGCGCCGTATCAGCTCAGTCGTCTAAACTGACGTATCCGCGGCGTGGTCACATAATGAGCCGGGTTGCACGGGAATGTGCACAGTAGCGTGGACGAAGCCCGACAACAAGTGGGGGCAGTTTTCGGCACGGTGTTGTCGCTGTTTCTGGACACTGTGTGAACTCTGCAACTGTGACAGAGTTGACTGTGCTTGCACGGTCGACTCTGTAAAATATTTTCGCACTTCCAAAAGCTTTTTGTTGGGAGCTTAGATCTTTAAGTTCACGGTCTCTAGAATTTTGAGAAATACGACTTTCTCTGAATACGCGATCCTTGTTTTTGTACGATCGCAGTGGTCCAATCAGTCGCTCCGATACAGACTCGTCTTGGGGGGAAATATCACCTCTAGGCTAGTCTAATTAGGCTTTTTATATAGCAGAAGGTAGAACAAATTTGATCCTAACTTTTTATTATAGAAATCAGTAGAGCACAGGCCCCTAATGCTGTGGTGGTCTCCGTGAATTTTTTCTCCGTCCGCGTTACAGTTAAAAACGACCGTTTATCTTGCCATTTTCACTATATGAGCCCTATAAATGGGCTTTTGAGGGTGTGCACAAAGTATGTGTATTTGCGGGTACAGAACTCCGCAGAATTAATAATAATAAATAATAAATTTCATTTATATAGCGCACTTCTCAGATACAGTGACTCATTGCGCTAACACATCACTCACACACATTCACACTATACAGACAAACACGTCAATCAGTACATATTACACATCACACAATACAAAGACACATCAGTTGAAAGCCTGTATAATTCCGGTCTAAACACTGTTACTGCTAGACAAGACATGCGTTGCTGACATACTGAAATTTCACACCAATCAGAATGATGCTTCCTGGATAATTGCGGCCATTAAATTGGCCGTTGATTCAAAGGGCCCTGAAAACCGACTGCATTTGATGCTTGTGCACTTGGCAGGTCACTGCAGGTGACATGTATCGCGGAAAACATTTACGAACATTGAACAGTTTAGTCAGAAAACGCTTCTTTGATGTTGCGAAGTTCCCTTGTCGTGGCAGGTGCAGGTAAGTATGGAATATGATATCCAAGTGAGCACTTTTTTTCGGTAGGGATATTTTGGGGGTGTACTTATTAAAGTAGTTGTTGCGTTGTGAGTAGTGAACGGGTTTTCTCAAAGAATAGTGCACACGCAAGAATAGTATCCCAGTTGTGTCATATCAAAAGTTCATTGAAATCGCTTCGGTACTTTGGCCACAAACAGCGACCGAAAGTGCAATCTGTTTAATAATGACGGAATACCCGTAATGATAGGAGTAGGGACACGTGATTGGTTGCTGTGATAATATGTGTTTGCGAAAACGAATATAATGTGATGCAAATATTCGGGCACATGCTCGGTGTTTCAGAATTATCTTCTGAATTATCACGCATACTTTGTGCACACCCTCAAAAGCCCATTTACAGGGCTCATATAGTGAAAATGGCAAGATAAACTGTCGTTTTTAACTGTGACGCGGACGGAGAAAAAATTCACGGAGACCACCACAGCATTAGGGGCCTGTGCTCTACTGAAATCTGTGATAAAAAGCTAGGATCAAATTTGTTCTACCTTGTTCATCAATTTTCCTAGCCTACTTCACGAGCGGTTTCACGCTGGTCGTGATACAAACTGCCGTTTCGAAGCGAAGAGTTGAGCGCGTTCGATGAACAGTTTTCAACAAGGCTGTTTATTCTGTTCAAGCTAAATCATCTTTCAGGAGCGAGTACGATAATGGAGGTCATGTTACAATCATCATTTACAATAATTCAAATGTACACAGATTTGCAAGGGGGTTAGGCTCCAGAAATGTCGCACCAATTTACTGAGCAATATTCATGAAACTAGGGATAGTGCTGCCGGCAACTGTAATTTTGTGGAAAACGATAGCAGACAAGAGGACGACTGACAGAAGCATCCATTTTGCAATTATCATCATTGTTGTCAGGGGAGTCAGTAATTTACTAGACTGAGAACGCTTCCGAAAATGCCTACACTGTCACTGGGGGTGGGTGAGTAATGGGGGGGGGGGGAGGGAGGGAGAGCTGGGTCATGGATTAAGTGTGGCTTAAGGATGCATATTCTACACACCTATAGACCAGTATTCTCACGTATGTGCTGATGGGCCACACACAAATCATGTCGTTGTCGTCTGGTTAGATTTTATATTCGATATATTTTGTTTGCTGATATTCATTTGGAGTTAGGTCGATGTCCGAACAAACAGCGAACATAATCTTTTTCCGTGTTTCTCTTGGGATATGCAGCTACAAAATGCCTTTGCCCTAATTTTTCCCTAGTGTGTTCTGAGCTTCTCTCCATGTTTCTAACAACAACAACAACAACTAAACCGTTTCCCGTGTGTCATGCGCCTCATGGTATATGACCTGCTGGTGAATGCGCCTGCAGAATCTGTTCAAGGCATCTTTTTCATCCACATAAATGGGGAAATATGTACGGTTGATACCATCAGCCATCCACCCGAAAATTCCTTGATTGACCACCCGGTCATTGATTGCTGCCTGTCGCTGATGATACTGGGTGAATTATACGCTTGTCCGTAGAACACAGGTCCTTCAGCAATACCATTGACAGATCGTTCAAAGTATTATAAGAAAATAGCCGCAGCAACAACAACAGAAACAACATAAAAGCAAGGGCCTTGTCCTCTCCAGTTTGACTGCAGCAGGGACTCAAAGTTTTGCACTAATACGAAATCTGCGACATGCTTCTTTAACTCTTTTTTTTCATAAGTGGTTGAACAATAGCATGCGCTCACAGTGTCCATTCTGCCCCTGGTGCAGTCCCCCGGCTGAAAGTGTGCTCTCCCAGCGCAGTATTCAAGTTTCAAGAAAAATGTTGCTGTTTGCCTTGCTTCTCGTATTTGGCCTGCATTCAGCCCAAGTGCAAGGCAACCCGTTCCGTAGACAAATGGGCGGAGACGACTGGTGTGCGTCCGGTCTGGGAGTGTTGGATAGATTCATGGACTGTGGCTCGCGAGTTCTTCGACAGGAGAGGTCCAACTCTGGCCAGGAGGTCGCATCGGATAACGACATACTCAACACTTACTGCAGGTGAGCTGAACATGACTGTGAGTTTGGCTTCGAGGGTTTCCCCCCCCCCCCCCCCTGCTCACAATGGTAAACGATCTTGTAGCCCTCCGTTGTCTGTCTTTCTGTATGTCTGTCCGTGACAGACTGTAACACTGGTACTTATTAAATAAATACCAGAGGCACCAAATTTGCCATGCTGATAGACATCAATAAGGCCTATTCAGATTTGAATGTCCTTGACTGAAGGTCAAGATAATACTAGTTGGATAACGTTCGAAAACCCGATGCACAATTATGAGTTTCTTGATACACAGTTTCCATTGCGGAATATATATAGATATCCAGTTATCACAGACGTTATGTATTATTTTTTGGTCAGTCAGGTGATGCCAGCAATCAGAGAATGTTTTGCGCGTGAGATCAGCAGCTGTGACACAGCGACACAACGCCATCTGAACCAGCTCGCCAACAACACCGGCTTCTTATGTCAACCAGGGGGAAATCAGCCTCTCCCTCAAATTACTTTCCGTGAGTTATCGTTCCTTTAACGACTTCGTACCACCTTCTACCAAACTAAAACTGCCCATTACTAGGGATCTAGTTTTGTAACCCAGCTTTGAGCTAAATACTGATAGGGCAAGCAACCAGGTCACTAACCATGACTGATTAAGATAGGGATTTGTGTGTTTAAAAATTCACTCTTTGAAAACCTCCCCGCGATCCAGTCCACGAAGGGAACTGTAGGAACTTAGTAGTTGCTCTTTTCTGGCGAGACTGTTTTTTTTTTCTTTCTTGTTATATTGTACACGTCTTTCAATCTCCACTATATTTCAAGCGCATGCAGCGAGTATGAACTGTTACCCAGTTCTGAGACATTTAAGTTGATATCAAAGAACGTTTTGCTGATTATTGACTGACTTGATTAAAATCAGAATCACACTCGTTGATGAGCACTTCCCCGATACCCTTGTTGACAAAGTCATGAAGTTTCGCGAATCCAGAGGGAAAATCGACAATGCTACAAAAGCACCCACGGCATGCGGCGTTAGTTAGTTAGTTAGGGCTTAACGCCGCGCAAGCAACAAAGACTAATTCGCGGGTAAGTAAAAGTTTGCCTCTGCCTGGTCGTTAAAAGGGTAAAAAGCCATTCCGTAAAACAAGATATATATATATATATATATATATATATATATATATATATATATATATATAGTCGAACCTGCCAAGGCGGTCACCTGTATAAGCTATGTCACTGTCTAAACCTGGTCACCCCAGAGGATCCCCTGACATGCTAGCTGTTGACATGTCACCCTGGATAACCCGGCCACCTGTCTAAGGCGGTCGGATTGGCCCCGTCCCTTGGGTGACCGCCTTACACAGGTTTGACTGTATATAATCCTGTCAGCTCCAAATGAGATAAACACGTGCATCAAAATCTCGAAGCTAGGTAGGTCAAAGAAAGTCCATATTGCATGAGAGACTAGATTTTATAAAACAAGCTGGACTCTTTCAAGAACTCGAAGATGTTGTCTGGGGGGATATCCCAGAACATCATGCGGCATAGGCTAAAGCAGAAGTGGTCATTTGTCACTAGTCGCCATAACTACACTGTGGCTACCATTTCCGCAGTAATAAACATGCCAAATACTTATTGTTTTCGCAGTGGTATCTGAGGCGGGGCTCGGCGAACTGTCTGAGTCTAAAGTCTGTCGCGACGAGACAGCTGGGGAATGTGCTGGGGACGCCGTAGCCGCTCTTCAGATAGACGAGGACACGATCAAAGCGGCATCGGTTGACGAGATCGTCAGCTTAGCACAGAGGTAAGATTCAAGCGGGTTTGGACATGTGATTGAAGGAACTACTTCCAAAGGTAGACCTTGAGTAATGGAGGTATGTTTCAGAACTGTCAACCCTTCCGTGCATGCAGGTAAAGGAATGAGTCGGCGACCACACAGACTGCTCCACTAGTGTAACAACGTATGCAGTATGTAAACAACATTGTATCGCATCTAGAGGTGTATTAATCATCAAAATAGAGTATTTCGAGCATACAGGCGGACCTACGAGCGAAAACTGTACCCAAAACATAAGTTGGTTTAGTAAAGATGAAATTAGCCCGTTTATCAAAGACCGATGAGACTTAGCCATACACGTCGTGTATGCATTTCAGGGAATCAAAGACTCTCCCCCCCCCCTTCCCCCCGCCCCCGCGCGCACACACACACACACACACACACACATATGGACCTTTCTTTTTTTGAAGTCAAATAGTTATAAAACACGTGAGTATCCAAATCTGTGTTGAAAAAAAAGGGACAAAAGAGTGACTCCTCTTGAAGTTGTGCTTTGTAGCACAGTCTTGTTTTATTAATATTGATGTGAGTTTTTTTTTTTAAACGTATACATTCTTTGTCTTCGAACACTAGAAACAAAATAACAAAACCAATAGCGTACATATAAGAGATTATGATAATAATGATAGTGATGATTATTAGTGATATTATTCTTGTTTGTGTGTCTCCCAGCTTAATGGAGATGACAGCAGAGTGCGTCACTCGTCGGTTCAGAGAGAGTGCCGACAAGTGCCCCAACTGGCGAGAAAGTGCCGTGATCGCGTTGGTCGATATGTTCAGTCCGCCCTACCTTGGAATGACCATGCCTTTCACGCAAGACGAGTTGGAGGAAATGCTTCAGGTTGGTAGAGCATAAACAGTGGACAGTAACTTGATGTAACAGTAGCTGAAGACTATGTTTTAGTAACATGAAGTCAACTCCTACCGACTAAGTTTGGGGTTTCAGGTTATAGGCATATAGTGCGTTTGGTAATTCACTCGTGAAAGATTTTCGGCGATAACTTTTTTTTATGGAGCGACTTTTGTATACCTTTCCAAGAGAGAAAAAATTCTTGCCTTGTGACCAGTGTACTTCTTGACAGTCGGGGTTCTGCGTTCTATACATTCCCTCTCGGTGAAATTTTCAGTGAAAACACGAGCTGTAAAAAAAAATGTAAAGTATCGAAACTATACCCCCCCCCCCCCCCTGAAAGCTTAGGGTAATAATGACGTAAATGGTAATCACGATCAGTGATTGACGTCAACTCTTAAAAACTTCATGACACAGCAAGAAACAGTGACGTTAGTGAATTACGTCAAACATATTCTTATCATGGAATTAATACATTCGTTGAAAAGGACTTGTAGGTTTACGAAAAAGCCGTGACAATGAAACTTATGGTAACAATAACTCATTGTAACAGTAATTTTTGATGTAATGTAACAGTAATGCAAATGATGATGTAATTTTTGTAACAGTATCTTATTGTAAAAGTAACTTGGTTAAGCTGCTGTACTCAAATATGTATTATAGACATGTGGTGGCACAGCTTTTCATCTCTTGAGTGCTAGCTGCTGCCGATATGTGTAGATTAATTTCCTCTGTGTGTGTGTGTGTGTGTGTGTGTGTGTGTGTGTGTGTGTGTGTTTCAGCTTTGAAATCTGAACCAGGAGGATTAATCCACAACGGACTCCAGTTTAAGGCCAGGATTGAATCTACACAACTTTTCTTTTCCAACCACACTTTTGCAATTTCTTATATGCAAAGTATTGCGTGGGAATAAACGTTCTTTCACAACATACACAGTGTCCATGTTAGTGCATATATCATTAGTTATTTAGCAATTGCAAGCTTGACATGACATCTTGGTCAAATCGAAATGTTTGGATTGTTCCACGATGTGCTTGAGCCGAGGTATCCTCGCGTTTTAACTAAAACGTTAATACTGTCCAAAATTAATAGATGGGAGAGTTTTTCTTTTCTGTGAAACATTTGTTTCTTGTTTCCGTTTTGTGCTGAAGAATGAAAAGCTCGGTAGACTTAGCAAACGATGGTTATGTTTCGACAATCTTCTGCTTTTGGCGGAGGAACACAAATACACAATTGTCATGCACCCGTGATGGCAGATGTCGCTAGCATTCGCTGTCTGTATGTTCAGGCAGATTGTCGGAATCCCAGAGAGAATCGAGACAAATTCTTTTCTGTTTTTTCCCCCAAGGCTACAACCGTTCTTTAAGGACCAATGTCATTCTCATTAAGTCAACTGTGAATGTAAGCAGCTTCAGGCTGTGCACAGGCCGGCCTTATGCCTTTGGCCTCCAGCTGAACTGCTTGTGTGTACACACAAATCAATGAAATATAACATGTTTGAAGCCAACCCATATTGGTTCACACACATTGCAAGCAAGCGGACTTAAGTCCTGGCACGTACAACAACAGGAAAAGAAATCTAAGAGTGAGTGAGTGAGTTTTTAGGGCTTAAAGCCGCGCAAGCCACAAAGACTAATTCGCGGCTGAGTGTGCCTGCACCACATGAAAAAAACAAAAAATGTAACGTTGGACAAAGGATGCAAACTGGTCTACGGGGCTATATAAACCTAGGACATGCAGGAGACGCTGCACCTTCATGCTAATTTCTCGAACTCCCGGTTACAAAAAAGCGTAGAAAACAAATGACAATTACAACGAGGTAAAACAAAGATAAATACTAAGCGCATATACAGCAAATATTGCAACTTATCATCTCCTAGGCGCAATAAACCAATTCGCAGCATAAGCCCAACATCACTTATTCCTAACCACTGGTAGTGCAGACGTAAGTGAGGGGTTAAAAAGAAGAAATATAGATGAAAGGGCCGAACTCAGAAATCAGCTGAGGGAAGAGAGGAAGGACAGAGCGGCTAAATTCGGGAGGTTTTAAAGAGAAAGATACAGGTGAATGGGCTGGTGAGGGATAGACAGAGAGGTAGGAAGGAAAATTCCTTAGTTGCCAATGAAGACAACATGCCTAGGAGGCAGTTGGAGAACAGACCGCTCCAACACGGAACCTCGCCACCGTGAGGCGGTTTGGGAAAACAACGCACCAGAGAGGGGTGCGTTGAGAAGGTCTTCCAACATGACGGGTGTTCAGCAGCACCAGCAGGGCGCTGCGAACAAAGCCCGCCAGGGTGAAGACCAGGTGGGGGGAATCCAGTGAAGTCGGCCTTCAGAAATGACCCCAGGGTCAGCAGACACCCGCTTACTTACCTCCCCCCGGAGGAGACTTTAAGAGAGCAAAAGACAGGTGAATGGACCGAGGGAGGCAGAAATAAGAGTAAACAAAGAGCAAAAGGAGTGGGCAAGCTTGGCGAAATCAGCCCCGCCGCGTGAAGGCGAGCCCATGGGGCCAAAGAAATCTAAGAACTGTCACTCTGCATGGAATACGATAACTCGTTATGAGCTTCCCATTTAGACGATTAGGGTGTGTGGTGAGTACATGAGGCAGTACCGCTCAGTTGGCATAGTTCGCGCGCTAGGGGGTGCAGAGAATCGAGACAAATTCGGTATTGAGCAATATATATTATTGCGAGTTCGACATGACGCTTTGCTTGATGATGTGAAGGATACCATAGTCCTGACAGTTGGTTTTATTGTGTCAGCTTTGTTTGGTTTCGTCCACAAATAACGACTCTTATAAAACATTCCTGTCAAACTGGTGTATCCACTTAAACACTCAGTACGTATGTCAGGTATACAACACCAATGTGAAAAACTTTATATATCGAATGCTCTTAATCCCTGCACTAGAATGAGACAATTGGGACACAATGTATCTGAAACCATTGTGGTGACTTGGGTTGGCGTATATGTTGTTCTACATACGTAGAGGCGTACGGCGTACTGAGCAGACGACGTTATTTGGTTGCGGATTGAAGACCAACTAGTCAGCGCTGACTGGCGGCTATTTTTAGCGACTTGGTCGATCGACGTATAGTACAGGTATGGAAGCGTTAGACTAAAGAAAGTCATATTTCTCTATTAGAAGCCGCGCTCGGAAAGGCCGAAAACAGATTCTTTCTAATGTTTGACAGGGTCACATCAGAGGAGATTCTGTCCCCCCCCCCCTCCTCCTGCTAAGCAATAAAAGGAGGTGCGAGTTTGATGACCTGCGTGGATGCGGGCTTCACTGTAAGCTTCATATCTGTATCCAGCTTGCGGGCCGAGGAGTCAGTTGTACGGCCTCCGTGAACTAAGTTTTGAATAGCGTTTGAAATTCAACACACACACACACACACACACACACACAGACACGGACACGGACACGGACACACATCCAGGGTTTTTGTGTAATCAGGGAACATTCGTTCTACGAATCTTTGATGTAATAAAGGAACCTGCCTTCATCATGGGTCTTTTCAATTTGCGTTATATTTCCTGAGAGAGGGTACCTTAATCCATATTAACACACACACACACACACACACACACACACACAGAAAACCGTCTCAGTAATGGGACATGGACAGTGCTCTTATTGTTCTGAATTCAGAAGAGATATTTGATGTCGTGTTCTCTGAGTATTAGTCAACTAAAATTTATCTTACCATGATACACAACGGCGTCTGTTCTCCTTGAAGTTCATTAATTTCAGGGGATTAGACATATTGGTCAGTGCACCTGCAGAATTTGTCAGAAGCACCGAGTTCAGCCCAGTTTCACCTAAAAAGATGAAACGATACTCAGTTCAATCACATTCAAAATCTTTTTAATCACGGCATGGACACTTTGTTTTCAGTGACGTTAGGACACGAATTTTTTTTTTCTACCCAGCTCGTTTCCCAATACCAGGCTTTTAGTGTTGAGTCCCGTCTGGAAGCCAAACGATAGTCACCGGGGGTAATTAATCTGGACGCACTTTTCTCGTTGCGGTGCCGCTTCAAAAGTTTGGCCCACGATTGCTCTCATCTAAAGTCATTATTTTAAAACATGAGTATTATACACATCTTTGCAGTGACATGTTAATGATGATAATAAGCACCATCTGATACTAAATGTATCGCACATTGAAATATACAGCCCATAAGTACCGATAATCACAGTATACGTCAATCACACCCAGCCCATCACAGTATCGCGTGCGGGGAAAGTGTTGGGGAGCACAAGATGGATATGGGGCAGAAGAGGTAAGGTCACGGTGTCGAAGGAGGGAGAGAGGGGTGGGGGGCTGGACAAGCCGTGAGAGCGTGTTAAAGTAGGTTCCAACGGTGAGAGGAAATGACACCCCTGAACTCAGTGTGGTGCTAGTAATGTCAGAGCGATTTACTGGGCAAATTGTATTAAACGGGGGATATTACTGCCGAAAACCGCGTATTAGCGAAAAGTGATAGCAGGCAGTTCAGCTTAAAGGAGCATATCATGCACACCTAAAGACCAAACTTCGGTCCTGCCGCCTCTTGTATGCGGGCAGACCACACACACGTCATGTCGTGTTTACTTCAACGATGTTACAACAGCGTCTGATGTTTAAGATGTTTAACTTTCATCCAAAGTGAATTTGTTTTTACAGAGTCGACCGTGAAGCAGTCAACTCTGTCACAGTTGCAGAGTTCACATAGTATCCAACCCGGCTCATTATGTGACCATGCCGCTGATACGTCAGTTTAGACTGAGTGATGTCGGACATGGCGCAAGCTATGCTACTACCGGTAAGTACACGTATTTGAAAGCAATTTTGTTTCTTGCTCGAGCTTGCAGGACCAAAAGTAAAACCGCAAGTTGGAGATGTTGCCGATAAAACGCGCTTGTCAAATCCGAGTGCCCGCGTTCTCTTCATTTCTCACACATCTCGTCAAATTTCCCCAAAAACACCCACCCACCCACTCCCCCCCAAAACTTACCGTCATTTGTTGCGCCATGCTGACGGCGACAGCACGGCATACCAGCGACACTGACCAAATTCAAAAGTGACACGACTTGTATGGGGGTCACAGCAGACAGTACTGACTCGGTCACGGTTGCTGCCATGACCACTGCACAGACGGATGAACACTGCACGTTTTATCGGCCACATCTCCAAATTACGGTTTTACTTTTCGTTACGCAAACTCGAGCTGAAATGTTTACGCAAGAAAACAAAATTGCTTTCCAATACGTGTACCTACCGGTAGTAGCATAGCTTGCGCTATATCAGCTCAGTCGTCTAAACTGACGTATCCGCGGCGTGGTCACATAATGAGCCGGGTTGCACGGGAATGTGCACAGTAGCGTGGACGAAGCCCGACAAGAAGTGGGGGCAGTTTTCGGCACGGTGTTGTCGCTGTTTCTGGACACTGTGTGAACTCTGCAACTGTGACAGAGTTGACTGTGCTTGCACGGTCGACTCTGTAAAATATTTTCGCACTTCCAAAAGCTTTTTGTTGGGAGCTTAGATCTTTAAGTTCACGGTCTCTAGAATTTTGAGAAATACGACTTTCTCTGAATACGCGATCCTTGTTTTTGTACGATCGCAGTGGTCCAATCAGTCGCTCCGATACAGACTCGTCTTGGGGGGAAATATCACCTCTAGGCTAGTCTAATTAGGCTTTTTATATAGCAGAAGGTAGAACAAATTTGATCCTAACTTTTTATTATAGAAATCAGTAGATCACAGGCCCCTAATGCTGTGGTGGTCTCCGTGATTTTTTTCTCCGTCCGCGTCACAGTTAACAAGATGGCCACTGACCAGCCCAATATGTTGTTTCCATTTAATCACCTGCTGTCGTCACGGTCGTTCTTTTGTAATGCCATGTATTCGGGAGGACACACACACACACACACACACACACACACACACACACTCTCTCTCTCTCTCTCTGAATGGAAACAACTGACCGGGCTTGTCAGACCAATCTTGGTTTTGGAAGAGAGACGTCAAGTTGTTTTCTTTGAAATCTATGACGTTTTCCTCATTGGGATGACGCATAATACATTTGACGTAATAACTTTGACTCGGATACAATTCTTGCAATGAAAGCAGCCCCATGAAAATTGAAGTGTTGCTGCTGCGCAGTGTAAAGATCGAATTTATACCGGCTCAATGTGTTTAACAGACAAGTCTGCGCGGCGAACGTTTTTTCACAATGTGTTATGTCTGCTGCGCGCGCGCACACACAGACACACACAGACACACACAGACATACGCGCGCGCGCACGCACGCACGCACGCACGCACGCACGCAGACTTGCGCGAGCCGCGTTTGTGCATGTGCTCCATTGAGACCTATGTGGTGTTCTCTCACTCTGCTATGCTATTGAGTGAGAGTCAGTGGGAAAAACAAAGCTCACTACATCAATGAAACTCCCGCTTTCCCCGTCTACAAATAGAGAACTTCCGAAAAGTGACGACACACCCCCACGTCAATCAAACATGACGTCGGCAAACTGACGCTGATACAGTTTTGCGTCAGTGCGCGTGTGCCTTTTCTGCGATGTTTGTGAGGCGTGTGGCTTGTGTAAAGGAAATGTGCTTCGAGTACAAATTTTCGAGTCAACTGACGACAACGGCTGCAGTGAATTTTTCTAATTTTTTGTATATTTTTTATGGCACCCCAGGCTCATTATCTATGTATAGTAGGAGCGATTTTGAGATCTAAAGTGTGTTCACCAGCACTTTCATCAGGTACGGCTTACGCCAAAAGTATAAAAGCGACAACCTCCAAAATTCACTCAGTTGAGAGTCCGTATTCATGCTATCTATGTCCAAAAAATGGAGTTGTTTAGGTAAATATTACGCCTTTAAACGCCAGAAAGCCACTTTTTTTTTAAAAGGGCGATAACTCGCAAATCATGTGTGCAATCGTACCTGGATCGGGCCTACTTTTCAACAATCTTGATTCATTTAGAAACCCCAAATTTGAAATCGATCGGTTCAGTATTTTCGGAGAAATAGGCATCTGAACTGGGTTCACATGCAATGTCAACTCAGGCTCGGTTTACATGAAAACTATAAGAGCGACCATTTTCTAGTAGTGAATCAGTTCAGAGTCCGTATTCAAGCTATCTACTGCCAAAAAATTGAGTGATTTAAATAAATATTACGCCTGTAAACGAAAGACAACCAACTTGTCTCAAAAGGGCGATAACTCCCAAATCACTTAAGCAATCATCACACGCTTGAATCGTCTAATGTAACATTTTGATAAATTTGGATACCCCAAATTTGAAGCCATTCGGTTAAGTATCTTCGAAGAAACGGGCCCGGACACAATTCACACACACACACACACACACACACACATCCACACAGACGGCACTCAGTGAGGAGGAGAAGCGCGTTCGGAACAGCATACATGCCAGCATCGATGACGCAGGTTTTCTTACGTCATTGTCAGAGTTACACTTGCATAATCGTCTCTGCGGGAGATCGGCAGTGACGTGCGTTTGCACCACAGATGCTTGCCTATGAACGTGGAAATTTTAGCCCGTCCTATTATGTTGTTTCCATTACTATGGAAACAACATAACAAGATGGCCACTGACCAGCCCAATATGTTGTTTCCATTTAATCACCTGCTGTCGTCACGGTCGTTCTTTTGTAATGCCATGTATTCGGGAGGACACACACACACACACACACACACACACACACACACACACACACACACTACACACTCTCTCTCTCTCTCTCTCTCTCTGAATGGAAACAACTGACCGGGCTTGTCAGACCAATCTTGGTTTTGGAAGAGAGACGTCAAGTTGTTTTCTTTGAAATCTATGACGTTTTCCTCATTGGGATGACGCATAATACATTTGACGTAATAACTTTGACTCGGATACAATTCTTGCAATGAAAGCAGCCCCATGAAAATTGAAGTGTTGCTGCTGCGCAGTGTAAAGATCGAATTTATACCGGCTCAATGTGTTTAACAGACAAGTCTGCGCGGCGAACGTTTTTTCACTATGTGTTATGTCTGCTGCGCGCGCGCGCACACAGACACACACAGACATACGCGCGCGCGCACGCACGCACGCACGCACGCACGCACGCAGACTTGCGCGAGCCGCGTTTGTGCATGTGCTCCATTGAGACCTATGTGGTGTTCTCTCACTCTACTATGCTATTGAGTGAGAGTCAGTGGGAAAAACAAAGCTCACTACATCAATGAAACTCCCGCTTTCCCCGTCTACAAATAGAGAACTTCCGAAAAGTGACGACACACCCCCACGTCAATCAAACATGACGCCGGCAAACTGACGCTGATACAGTTTTGCGTCAGTGCGCGTGTGCCTTTTCTGCGATGTTTGTGAGGCGTGTGGCTTGTGTAAAGGAAATGTGCTTCGAGTACAAATTTTCGAGTCAACTGACGACAACGGCTGCAGTGAATTTTTCTAATTTTTTTGTATATTTTTTATGGCACCCCAGGCTCATTATCTATGTATAGTAGGAGCGATTTTGAGATCTAAAGTGTGTTCACCAGCACTTTCACCAGGTACGGTTTACGCCAAAAGTATAAAAGCGACAACCTCCAAAATTCACTTAGTTGAGAGTCCGTATTCATGCTATCTATATCCAAAAAATGGAGTGGTTTAGGTAAATATTACGCCTTTAAACGCCAGAAAGCCACTTTTTTTGAAAAGTACGATAACTCGCAAATCATGTGTGCAATCGTACCTGGATCGGGCCTTCTATTCAACAATCTTGATTCATTTAGAAACCCCAAATTTGAAATCGATCGGTTCAGTATTTTCTGAGAAATAGGCATCTGAACTGGGTTCACATGCAATGTCAACTCAGGCTCGGTTTACATGAAAACTATAAGAGCGACCATTTTCTAGTAGTGAGTCAATTCAGAGTCCGTATTCAAGCTATCTACTGCCAAAAAATTGAGTGATTTAAATAAATATTACGCCTGTACACGAAAGACAACCAACTTGTCTCAAAAGGGCGATAACTCCCAAATCACTTAAGCAATCATCACACGCTTGAATCGTCTAATGTAACATTTTGATAAATTTGGATACCCCAAATTTGAAGCCATTCGGTTAAGTATCTTTGAAGAAACGGGCCCGGACACAATTCACACACGCACACACATCCGCACAGACGGCACTCAGTGAGGAGGAGAAGCGCGTTCGGAACAGCATACATGCCAGCATCGATGACGCAGGTTTTCTTACGTCATTGTCAGAGTTACACTTGCATAATCGTCTCTGCGGGAGATCGGCAGTGACGTGCGTTTGTACCACAGATGCTTGCCTATGAACGTGGAAATTTTAGCCCGTCCTATTATGTTGTTTCCATTACTATGGAAACAACATAAAAACGACCGTTTATCTTGCCATTTTCACTATATGAGCCCTATAAATGGGCTTTTGAGGGTGTGCACAAAGTATGTGTACTTGCGGGTACAGAACTCCGCAGAATTAATAATAATAAATAATAAATTTCATTTATATAGCGCACTTCTCAGATACAGTGACTCATTGCGCTAACACACATCACTCACACACATTCACACTATTCAGACAAACACGTCAATCAGTACATATTACACATCACACAATACAAAGACACATCAGTTGAAAGCCTGTATAATTCCGGTCTAAACACTGTTACTGCTAGACAAGACATGCGTTGCTGACATACTGAAATTTCACACCAATCAGAATGATGCTTCCTGGATAATTGCGGCCATTAAATTGGCCGTTGATTCAAAGGGCCCTGAAAACCGACTGCATTTGATGCTTGTGCACTTGGCAGGTCACTGCAGGTGACATGTATCGCGGAAAACATTTACGAACATTGAACAGTTTAGTCAGAAAACGCTTCTTTGATGTTGCGAAGTTCCCTTGTCGTGGCAGGTGCAGGTAAGTATGGAATATATCCAAGTGAGCACTTTTTTCGGTAGGGATATTTTGGGGGTGTACTTATTAAAGTAGTTTCTGCGTTGTGAGTAGTGAACGGGTTTTCTCAAAGAATAGTGCACACGCAAGAATAGTATCCCAGTTGTGTCATATCAAAAGTTCATTGAAATCGCTTCGGTACTTTGGCCACAAACAGCGACCGAAAGTGCAATCTGTTTAATAATGACGGAATACCCGTAATGATAGGAGTAGGGACACGTGATTGGTTGCTGTGATAATATGTGTTTGCGAAAACGAATATAATGTGATGCAAATATTCGGGCACATGCTCGGTGTTTCAGAATTATCTTCTGAATTATCACGCATACTTTGTGCACACCCTCAAAAGCCCATTTACAGGGCTCATATAGTGAAAATGGCAAGATAAACTGTCGTTTTTAACTGTGACGCGGACGGAGAAAAAATTCACGGAGACCACCACAGCATTAGGGGCCTGTGCTCTACTGAAATCTGTGATAAAAAGCTAGGATCAAATTTGTTCTACCTTGTTCATCAATTTTCCTAGCCTACTCCACGAGCGGTTTCACGCTGGTCGTGATACAAACTGCCGTTTCGAAGCGAAGAGTTGAGCGCGTTCGATGAACAGTTTTCAACAAGGCTGTTTATTCTGTTTAAGCTAAATCATCTTTCAGGAGCGAGTACGATAATGGAGGTCATGTTACAATCATCATTTACAATAATTCAAATGTACACAGATTTGCAAGGGGGTTAGGCTCCAGAAATGTCGCACCAATTTACTGAGCAATATTCATGAAACTAGGGATAGTGCTGCCGGCAACTGTAATTTTGTGGAAAACGATAGCAGACAAGAGGACGACTGACAGAAGCATCCATTTTGCAATTATCATCATTGTTGTCAGGGGAGTCAGTAATTTACTAGACTGAGAGCGCTTCCGAAAATGCCTACACTGTCACTGGGGGTGGGTGGGTAATGGGGGGGGGGAGGGAGGGAGAGCTGGGTCATGGATTAAGTGTGGCTTAAGGATGCATATTCTACACACCTATAGACCAGTATTCTCACGTATGTGCTGATGGGCCACACACAAATCATGTCGTTGTCGTCTGGTTAGATTTTATATTCGATATATTTTGTTCTGCCGTTAAACACAGCAACGTCCCATCTCTCTGATATTCATTTGGAGTTAGGTCGATGTCCGAACAAACAGCGAACATAATCTTTTTCCGTGTTTCTCTTGGGATATGCAGCTACAAAATGCCTTTGCCCTAATTTTTCCCTAGTGTGTTCTGAGCTTCTCTCCATGTTTCTAACAACAACAACAACAACTAAACCGTTTCCCGTGTGTCATGCGCCTCATGGTATATGACCTGCTGGTGAATGCGCCTGCAGAATCTGTTCAAGGCATCTTTTTCATCCACTTAAAGGGGGAAATATGTACGGTTGATACCATCAGCCATCCACCCGAAAATTCCTTGATTGACCACCCGGTCATTGATTGCTGCCTGTCGCTGATGATACTGGGTGAATTATACGCTTGTCCGTAGAACACAGGTCCTTCAGCAATACCATTGACAGATCGTTCAAAGTATTATCAGAAAATAGCCGCAGCAACAACAACAGGAACAACATAAGAAGCAAGAGCCTTGTCCTCTCCAGTTATCCTGCAGCAGGGACTCAAAGTTTTGCACTAATACGAAATCTGCGACATGCTTCTTTAACTCTTTTTCTTCATAAGTGGTTGAACAATAGACTGCGCTCACAGTGTCCATTCTGCCCCTGGTGCAGTCCCCCGGCTGAAAGTGTGCTCTCCCAGCGCAGTATTCAAGTTTCAAGAAAAATGTTGCTGTTTGCCTTGCTTCTCGTATTTGGCCTGCATTCAGCCCAAGTGCAAGGCAACCCGTTCCGTAGACAAATGGGCGGAGACGACTGGTGTGCGTCCGGTCTGGGAGTGTTGGATAGATTCATGGACTGTGGCTCGCGAGTTCTTCGACAGGAGAGGTCCAACTCTGGCCAGGAGGTCGCATCGGATAACGACATACTCAACACTTACTGCAGGTGAGCTGAACATGACCGTGAGTTTGGCTTCGAGGGTTCCCCCCCCCCCCCCCCCTGCTCACAATGGTAAACGATCTTGTAGCCCTCCGTTGTCTGTCCTTCTGTCTGTCTGTCCGTGACAGACTGTAACACTGGTACTTATTAAATAAAATACCAGAGGCACCAAATTTGCCATGCTGATAGACATCAATAAGGCCTATTCAGATTTGAATGTCCTTGACTGAAGGTCAAGATAATACTAGTTGGATAACGTTCGATGCACAATTATGAGTTTCTTGATACACAGTTTCCATTGCGGAATATATATAGATATCCAGTTATCACAGACGTTATGTATTATTTTTTGGTCAGTCAGGTGATGCCAGCAATCAGAGAATGTTTTGCGCGTGAGATCAGCAGCTGTGACACAGCGACACAACGCCATCTGAACCAGCTCGCCAACAACACCGGCTTCTTATGTCAACCAGGGGGAAATCAGCCTCTCCCTCAAATTACTTTCCGTGAGTTATCGTTCCTTTAACGACTTCGTACCACTTTCTACCAAACTAAAACTGCCCATTACTAGGGATCTAGTTTTGTAACCCAGCTTTGAGCTAAATACTGATAGGGCAAGCAACCAGGTCACTAACCATGACTGATTAAGATAGGGATTTGTGTGTTTAAAAAATCACTCTTTGAAAACCTCCCGCGATCCAGTCCACGAAGGGAACTGTAGGAACTTAGTAGTTGCTCTTTTCTGGCGAGACTGTTTTTTTTTCTTTCTTGTTATATTGTACACGTCTTTCAATCTCCACTATATTTTCAAGCGCATGCAGCGAGTATGAACTGTTACCCAGTTCTGAGACATTTAAGTTGATATCAAAGAACGTTTTTGCTGATTATTGACTGACTTGATTAAAATCAGAATCACACTCGTTGATGAGCACTTCCCCGATACCCTTGTTGACAAAGTCATGAAGTTTCGCGAATCCAGAGGGAAAATCGACAATGCTACAAAAGCACCCACGGCATGCGGCGTTAGTTAGTTAGGGCTTAACGCCGCGCAAGCAACAAAGACTAATTCGCGGGTAAGTAAAAGTTTGCCTCTGCCTGGTCGTTAAAAGGGTAAAAAGCCATTCCGTAAAACAAGATATATATATATATATATATATATATATATATATATATAGTCGAACCTGCCAAGGCGGTCACCTGTATAAGCTATGTCACTGTCTAACCTGGTCACCCCAGAGGATCCCCTGACATGCTAGCTGTTGACATGCCACCCTGGATAACCCGGCCACCTGTCTAAGGCGGTCGGTTTGGCCCCGTCCCTTGGGTGACCGCCTTACACAGGTTTGACTGTATATAATCCTGTCAGCTCCAAATGAGATAAACACGTGCATCAAAAATCTCGAAGCTAGGTAGGTCAAAGAAAGTCCATATTGCATGAGAGACTAGATTTTATAAAACAAGCTGGACTCTTTCAAGAACTCGAAGATGTTGTCTGGGGGGATATCCCAGAACATCATGCGGCATAGGCTAAAGCAGAAGTGGTCATTTGTCACTAGTCGCCATAACTACACTGTGGCTACCATTTCCGCAGTAATAAACATGCCAAATACTTATTGTTTTCGCAGTGGTATCTGAGGCGGGGCTCGGCGAACTGTCTGAGTCTAAAGTCTGTCGCGACGAGACAGCTGGGGAATGTGCTGGGGACGCCGTAGCCGCTCTTCAGATAGACGAGGACACGATCAAAGCGGCATCGGTTGACGAGATCGTCAGCTTAGCACAGAGGTAAGATTCAAGCGGGTTTGGACATGTGATTGAAGGAACTACTTCCAAAGGTAGACCTTGAGTAATGGAGGTATGTTTCAGAACTGTCAACCCTTCCGTGCATGCAGGTAAAGGAATGAGTCGGCGACCACACAGACTGCTCCACTAGTGTAACAACGTATGCAGTATGTAAACAACATTGTATCGCATCTAGAGGTGTATTAATCATCAAAATAGAGTATTTCGAGCATACAGGCGGACCTACGAGCGAAACTGTACCCAAAACATAAGTTGGTTTAGTAAAGATGAAATTAGCCCGTTTATCAAAGACCGATGAGACTTAGCCATACACGTCGTGTATGCATTTCAGGGAATCAAAGACTCTCCCCCCCCCTTCCCCCCGCCCCCGCGCACACACACACACACACACACACACATATGGACCTTTCTTTTTTTTGAAGTCAAATAGTTATGAAACACGTGAGTATCCAAATCTGTGTTTAAAAAAAAAAGGGACAAAAGAGTGACTCCTCTTGAAGTTGTGCTTTGTAGCACAGTCTTGTTTTATTAATATTGATGTGAGGTTTTTTTTTTAAACGTATACATTCTTTGTCTTCGAACACTAGAAACAAAATAACAAAAACAATAGCGTACATATAAGAGATTATGATAATAATGATAGTGATGATTATTAGTGATATTATTCTTGTTTGTGTGTCTCCCAGCTTAATGGAGATGACAGCAGAGTGCGTCACTCGTCGGTTCAGAGAGAGTGCCGACAAGTGCCCCAACTGGCGAGAAAGTGCCGTGATCGCGTTGGTCGATATGTTCAGTCCGCCCTACCTTGGAATGACCATGCCTTTCACGCAAGACGAGTTGGAGGAAATGCTTCAGGTTGGTAGAGCATAAACAGTGGACAGTAACTTGATGTAACAGTAGCTGAAGACTATGTTTTAGTAACATGAAGTCAACTCCTACCGACTAAGTTTGGGGTTTCAGGTTATAGGCATATAGTGCGTGTGGTAATTCACTCGTGAAAGATTTTCGGCGATAACTTTTTTTTTCTTTTATGGAGCGACTTTTGTATACCTTCCCAAGAGAGAAAAAATTCTTGCCTAGTGACCAGTGTACTTCTTGACAGTCGGGGTTCTGCGTTCTATACATTTCCTCTCGGTGAAATTTTCAGTGAAAACACGAGCTGTAAAAAAAATGTAAAGTATCGAAACTATACCCCCCCCCCCCCCCCTGAAATGGAATTAATACATTCGTTGAAAAGGACTTGTAGGTTTACGAACAAGCCGTGACAATGAAACTTATGGTAACAGTAACTCATTGTAACAGTAATTTTTGATGTAATGTAACAGTAATGTAAATGATGATGTAATTTTTGTAACAGTATCTTATTGTAAAAGTAACTTGGTTATGCTGCTGTACTCAAATATGTATTATAGACATGTGGTGGCACAGCTTTTCATCTCTTGAGTGCTAGCTGCTGCCGATATGTGTAGATTAATTTCTTCTGTGTGTGTGTGTGTGTGTGTGTGTGTGTGTTTCAGCTTTGAAATCTGAACCAGGAGGATTAATCCACAACGGACTCCAGGTTAAGGCCAGGATTGAATCTGCACAACTTTTCTTTTCCAACCACACTTTTGCAATTTCTTAAATGCAAAGTATTGCGTGGGAATAAACGTTCTTTCACAACATAAACAGTGTCCATGTTAGTGCATATATCATTAGTTATTTAGCAATTGCGAGCTTGACATGACATCTTGGTCAAATCGATGTTTAGATTGTACGTTCCACGATGTGCTTGAGCAGAGGTATCCTCGCGTTTTAACTAAAACGTTAATACTGTCCAAAATTAATAGATGGGAGAGTTTTTCTTTTCTGTGAAACATTTGTTTCTTGTTTCCGTTTTGTGCTGAAGAATGAAAAGCTCGGTAGACTTAGCAAACGATGGTTATGTTTCGACAATCTTCTGCTTTTGGCGGAGGAACACAAATACACAATTGTCATGCACCCGTGATGGCAGATGTCGCTAGCATTCGCTGTCTCTGTATGTTCAGGCAGATTGTCGGAATCCCAGAGAGAATCGAGACAAATTCTTTTCTGTTTTTTTCCCCCAAGGCTACAACCGTTCTTTGAGGACCAATGTCATTCTCATTAAGTCAACTGTGAATGTAAGCAGCTTCAGGCTGTGCACAGGCCGGCCTTATGCCTTTGGCCTCCAGCTGAACTGCTTGTGTGTACACACAAATCAATGAAATATAACATGTTTGAAGCCAACCCATATTGGTTCACACAAATTGCAAGCAAGCGGACTTAAGTCCTGGCACGTACAACAACAGGAAAAGAAATCTAAGAACTGTCACTCTGCATGGAATACGATAACTCGTTATGAGCTTCCCATTTAGACGATTAGGGTGTGTGGTGAGTACATGAGGCAGTACCGCTCAGTTGGCATAGTTCGCGCGCTAGGGGGTGCAGAGAATCGAGACAAATCCGGTATTGAGCAATATATATTATTGCGAGTTCGACATGACGCTTTGCTTGATGATGTGAAGGATACCATAGTCCTGACAGTTGGTTTTATTGTGTCAGCTTTGTTTGGTTTCGTCCACAAATAACGACTCTTATGAAACATTCCTGTCAAACTGGTATACCACTTAAACACTCAGTACGTATGTCAGGTATACAACACCAATGTGAAAAACTTTATATATCGAATGCTCTTAATCCTTCCATTAGAATCAGATAATTAAGACACAATGTGTCTGAAACCATTGTGGTGACTCGGGTTTGCGTATTTATGTCTGGCATTCGTGAGACAGGGTTAACTTTAAGTGTTCCAGAAAATCTACTGCATGTTCGCACTGTAGAGGTACCACAAGCCAAACCCTACACTAACTACAACACGAACCGAGAGGCAGCTATTGGCGGAGTTGTCCACGTTCAGTCAATTTATTTGACAAAACGGAAAAGCAAAGTCCAAGAATAAGGATTAATAAAACATACAAGTCCAAGATTCTAGGAGAAAAGCAGTATTGCGAAATCCACTACTGTTTTGGGGGCTGAACCCGCCTCACGCTACCTACACTGAGATACTGAAAGCAAAGAAAAAGCCAAGCAGTTAAATCAAACTATTTGGTACCAGCAAAAGGCGGTAACTACGCAGAAAACAGAGGAAAGGCATGCCAGCCATAAATAGCCTTGCGCTTGTTAACGGCGCGCAACTTATTATGTTGTTATACGTACGTAGAAGCGTACTGAGCAGACGACGTTATTTGGTTGCGGATTGAAGACCAACTAGTCAGCGCTGACTGGCGGCTATTTTTAGCGACTTGGTCGATCGACGTATAGTACAGGTATGGAAACGTTAGACTAAAGAAAGTCATATTTCTCTACTATTAGAAGCCGCGCTCGGAAAGGCCGAAAACAGATTCTTTCTAATGTTTGACAGGGTCACATCAGAGGAGATTCTGTTTTTCCCCTGTTGCTTTGCAATAAAAGAAGATGCGTGTTTGATGACCTGCGTGGATGCGGGCTTTACCGTCAGCTTCCTATCTGTATCCAACTTGCGGGCCGAGGAGTCAGTTTTACGGCCTCCGTGAACTATCAAAGTTTTGAAGAGCGTTTGAAATTGTAGTGCCGCCTGCTATAATTCTATGGATTATGTTTGATGTTGTCGCGTGCTAGGTCCGCTATGCTGGTGTCTGAAAGCTGTTTGTCAGGACGGCGGTAGACACCAACACAACACACACAACAACACAAGACACGAAATAACAGAATTAACCAAACTCCCGGGAATAAAGGGGATAAAGTTTTAATCAACAAAGCAAAGTCTCCAATAACTGACGGCAAAAGACTATAAAAAAAGGAACATGGGGTCGTTTGAACAAAAATATATTGTTCACTGTTCATGAGAATCAAAGTTAGAATGGTAAGCACTAAGAGTAATTAGCGAACAGAATAACACACCAAATAAGGACTACCAACAATAACCTTCCGGTACAGTATCAATTAAACCTTCCGCCTCCGCGTTCTAACTCCTACGCATCTAATAAAATAAAAGGTCTAAACCTGTGCAACTAGGACGAAACCCGGCTGCAGCCCCTGCGGCAACTAACCTGTACGTAAAACCTATCACCTACCAATACACGACAATCCTACCTACAACCAGCACTATCCCTACCTGACCCCGCCCCAACACAGAGCCTAGCGACAGACAACACAAGAGCACATTTAACGCATCTTTAGAGGCCACAAGTCCCGCCTGGGAGAAAACTCCTGGGCAGTGTTAGTTGCCAGTGCGTAAAGCTCAAACACAAGGGTGGGGAAGGGATAGCCAAGAGTTTGAAGAGATTAGGGGTGAGGGGTCACATCTAAACACAAAGTTAGTAGAGTGGTAAAGACTCTGGACGCATGGAATTACTATTTCCAAATGCGGGTAACGGACAATGGGGTGGTGCCAGTAACCGCAAGTGCTGCGGAGTGTACAGAGCCTACACTCCGCTCCAACCCTGGCACCCTCTGTGGACGAAAGAGGCAGGAGAAAGCAAACGAAACACAAAATGTACAGTACAACAAATTCGACCGAAGTCAGTGGATTTCTTCCGTAGTGCAGGGGGAATACTTTCCGGACGAACGGAACACCACAGTCAAGATAACCCACCCAGTACCTACCTAGAAATCCGTACGAATAAGAAGAGAGCAATGGTCGAAGGACAAGCATCCAACACGGGTTTTGTACTCGGTCAAGCTCGAGAGAGCAAGCTTTTCCTCTGCCCGAAATTAGGTGCAAGTCCCAAGTGAAGTCCTGAGTCCAAAGTGCAGATTGTTCCTGAATTGGGCTTGTAGTGATGCCATTGCCGTATACTATCGGATAGCATCAAATCCGGGACATTACTCGGTCTGTGCTCGAGAGAGCAAGCTTTTGGTGCCCCTTGGCGCTTATGCGAGAGCATAGACTCGGTAAGGTGTGTGGTACACTTACCTGCCTTTTCCGAAATTAAACTTTCCAACCAACGATACCAAACTCGTTTAGAAATAGGTAGAGTCAGAATACTTAAAAAGACTATGGAATATTTTACCCCTTTCTGCTTCTAAAACCGTAAACCTTTCCTTCCATAGTTCCGAGACATCTTACTCTACAATCTCCTGTAAACATAAACCAGATAGTTGCTCTCTAGCCACTAGAATTACTTGTACAACATAAACAACAACAACTTCCTAAAAGTAAAAACAAGGGAGGTAATCACCGCCTTGACCTACTGACCCCAGAGCAAGGGACACTACTCTTGTTAAGCACTGGCCGCGGCGGAATGACCGTACAGTCAGCTGGGGAAAACCCAAGAACGCCAGGTGTGCGATCTTATCGCTGTTAGTGCTAGCGCTCTCCCTGGCTGATAGTGATACCTAACTGCACACACATGCTCTACAGCATAGCCTAGAAGTACAGTTACTAAAAATTAACCAAGTCCAGGGCATTTTCATCACAAAATCACACACACACACACACACACACACACAGAGGGACGCACGCACAAACACGCACACACATCCAGGGCTTTTGTGTAATCAGGGAACATATGTCCTACGAATCTTTGAAGTAATAAAGGAACCTGCCTTAATCATGCGTCTTTTCAAATTTGCGTTATATTTCCTCAGTGAGAGAGAATACCTTTAAGCCATATTAACACACACACACACACACACAACCGTCCCAGTGATGGGACATGGACAGTGCTCTTATTGTTCTGAATTCAGAAGAGATATTTGATGTCGTGTTCTTTGAGTATTAGGCAACTAAAATTTCTTACCGTTATACACAACGGCGTCTGTTCTCCTTGAAGTTCATTAATTTCAGGGGATTAGACATATTGGTAAGTGCACCTGCAGAATTTGTCAGAAGCGCCAAATTCAGCCCACTTTCACCCAAAAAGACGAAACGATATTCAGTTCAATCACATTCAATATCTTTTTAATCACGGCCTGGACACTTTGTTTTCAGTGGCGTTACGACACGGAAACTTTTTTTTTTTTTTTTTGAGGGGGCGGGGGGGGGGGGGGGATACTAAAATCCGAAATTTAAATAGCTGAGCTGACCCTTCGCACCACGTGATTGTAATATGTTTATGTCCCAGTGTATGAGAGAATGCGTGTGATTTTCATGACCGTGCGTGTTGGGTTCAGTTCGCGGCGCTTTGAGCCGATTCAGGAAATTGGGTTGTCTATGCAATACTCATTATTATTATTATTATTGTTAATTTTCTAGCCAGCTCGTTTCCCATTGCCAGGCTTTTAGTGTTGAGTCCCGTCTGGAAGCCAAACGATAGTCACCGGGGGTAATTAATCTGGACGCACTTTTCTCGTTGCGGTGCCGCTTCAAAAGTTTGGCCCACGATTGCTCTCATCTAAAGTCATTATTTTAAAACATGAGTATATACACATCTTTGTAGTGACATGTTAATGATGATAATAAGCACCATCTGATACTAAATGTATCGCACATTGAAATATACAGCCCATAAGTACCGATAATCACAGTATACATCAATCAGACCCAGCCCATCACAGTATCGCGGGCGGGGAAGGTGTTGGGGAGCAAAAGATGGATATGGGGCAGAAGAGGTAAGGTCACGGTGTCGAAGGAGGGAGAGGGGGGTGGGTGGTGGTGGTGGGGGGGGGGGTGGACAAGCCGTGAGCGTGTTAAAGTAGGTTCCAACGGTGAGAGGAAGTGACACCCCTGAACTCAGTGTGGCGCCAGGAATGTCAGAGCGATTTACTGGGCAAATTGTATTAAACGGGGGATATTACTGCCGAAAACCGTGTTTTAGCGAAAATTGTATTAAACGGGGGATATTACTTCCGATAACCGTGTTTTAGCGAAAAGCGATAGCAGGCAGTTCAGCTTAAAGGAGCATATCATGCACACCTAAAGACCAAACTTCGGTCCTGCGGCCTCTTGTATGCGGGCAGACCACACACACGTCATGTCGTGTTTACTTCAACGATGTTACAACAGCGTCTGTTTCCCTCACGCCAAGACAAGTCACGTCAATTTTTTTGTCCCACCATTTCGGACATTTGGGTTGTGATACAGTGAGAAAAAGTTTTAAAGATGTTTTAACTTTATCCAATTAGATTTTTTTAAAAAGATGTTTAACTTTCATCCAAAGTGAATTTGTTTTTACAGAGTCGACCGTGAAGCACAGTCAACTCTGTCACAGTTGCAGAGTTCACATAGTGTTCAAACAGCGACAAAGCCGTTCTGAAAAACTACCCCCACTTCCTGTCGGCTCCCACCACGCTACTGTGCATATCCCCGTGCAACCCGGCTCATTATGTGACCACGTCGCGGATACGTCAGTTTAGACTGAGCGATGTCGGACGTGGCGCAAGCTATGCTACTACCGGTAAGCACACGTATTTGAAAGCAATTATGTTTCTTTCGTAAACACTTTAGCTCGAGCTTGCAGGACCAAAAGTAAAACCGCAAGTTGGAGATGTTGCCGATAAAACACGCTTGTCAAGCTCGTCAAATCCTTCCCCCCCCCCCCCCCCAAAAAAAAAAAAAAAAAAAAACCTTAGCGTCATTTGTTGCGCCATGCTGACGGCGACAGCACGGCATACGAGCAACACTGACCAAATTCAGAAGTGACACGACTTGTGTGGGGGTCACTGCAGACAGTACTGACTCGGTCACGGCTGCTGCCATGACCACTGCACGGACGGATGAACACTGCGCGTTTTATCGGCCACATCTCCAAATTGCGGTTTTACTTTTCGTTCTGCAAGCTCGAACTGAAATGTTTACGCGAGAAACAAAATTGCTTGACGGAGCCCGATAGGAAGTGGGGACAGTTTTTCGGCACGGGTTTGTTGCTGTTTCTGGTCACTGTGTGAACTCTGCAACTGTGACAGAGTTGACTGTGCTTGCACGGTCGACTCTGTAAAATGTTTTCGCACTTCGGAAAGCTTTTTGTTGGGAGCTTAGATCTTTAAGTTCTCGGTCTCTAGAATTTTGAGAAATACGACTTTGTCTGAATATGCGATCCTTTGTACGATCGCAGTGGTCCAATCAGTCGCTCCGATATAGACTCGCCTAGGGTGGCAATATCACATCCACGAGCGGTTTCACGCTGGTCAGCTGTGATACAAACTGCCTTTTTGAAGCAAGGAGTGGAGCGCGTTGGATGAAAAGTTTTTAACAAGGCCGTTTATTCTGTTCAAGCTAAATCATCTTTCAGGAGCGAGTAAGGGGAGCCGGGGTGGTCGAATGGTAGAGCGTTGGACTTCTAATGCTCGGGTCGTGAGTTCGATCCTGGCTGGGGCCACATATTTGTGCTGGCTTTTTCATCGTTGCCCCGTCTTTGATATCACCCTGTGTGGTGGAAAAAGACGTTAAACCCCCAAACACCCACCCACTCAGGAGCGAGTAAGATAATGGAGGTCATGTTACAAAGATAAGTGTTCTTTTCCTGTCATAACACTTAACATGTCATTTTTTTCACCCTAACTTTCTTTTCAAAACCTCTCCATAAGCGCCGTGAGCACTCAGTTAGGGTGGAGCCGTGCGCTATACTAAGTCTCCATCATCATCATCATTATTTACAATAATTCAAATGTACACAGATTTGCAAGGGAGTTAGGCTCCAGAAATGTCGCACCAATTTACTGAGCAATATTCATGAAACTAGGGATAGTGCTGCCGGCGACTGTAATTTTGTGGAAAACGATAGTAGACAAGAGGACGACCGAGAGAAGCATCCATTTTGCAATGATCAGCATTGTTGTCAGGGGGGTCAGCAGGTTACTAGACTGTGAGTGCTTCCGAAAATGCCTACACTGTCACTGGGGATGAGTGGGTAATGGGGGAGGGAGAGCTGGGTCATGGATTAAGTGTGGCTTAAGGATGCATATTCTACACACCTATAGACCAGTATTCTCACGTATGTGCTGATGGGCCACACACAAATCATGTCGTTGTCATCTGGTTAGATTTTATATTAGATATATTTTGTTCTGCCGTTATACACAGCAACGTCCCATCTCTCTGATATTCATTTGGAGTTAGGTCGATGTCCGAAGAAACAGCGAACATGGTGTTTTTCCGTGTTTCTCGTGGGACATGCAGCTACAAAATGCCTTTACCCTAATTTTCCCAAGCGTTTTGTGAGATTTTCTCCATGTTTCTAACGAAACCGTTTCCCGTGTGTCATGCGCCTCATGGTATATGACCTACTGGTGAATGCGCCTGCAGAATCTGTTCAAGGCATCTTTTTCATCCACTTAAAGGGGAAAATATGTACGGTTGATACCATCAGCCATCCACCCGAAAATTCCTTGATTAACCACCCTGTCCTTGATTGCTGCCTGTCGCTGATGATATTGGGTGAATTATACGCTTGTCCGTAGAACACAGATCCTAAAGCAATACCATTGACAGGTTGTTCAAAGTATCATAGGAAAACAGCCGCAGCAACAACAACAGAAACAACATAAGAAGCAAGGGCCTTGTCCTCTCCAGTTTGACTGCAGCATGGACTCAAAGTTTTGCACTTATACGGAATCTGCGACATACTTCTTTAACTCTGTTTCTTCATAAGTGGCTGAACAATAGCATGCGCTCACAGATCCCATTCTGCCCCTACTGCAGTCCCCCGGCTGAAAGTGTGCTCTCCCAGCGCAGTATTCAAGTTTCAAGAATAATGTTGCTGTTTGCCTTGATTCTCGTATTTGGTCTGTATTCAGCCCAAGTGCAAGGCAACCCGTTCCGTAGACAAATGGACGGAGACGACTGGTGTTCGTCCGGTCTGGGAGTGTTTGATAGATTCATGAACTGTGACATGCGATTTTCTGGACAGAGGATGTTCAGCTCTTTCAATATTTCATTGGATAACGGCATACTCAACACTTACTGCAGGTGAGCTGAACATGACCGTGAGTTTGGCTTCGAGTTTTTGTTGTTGTTGTTGTTTTTAAGTTGTTTCTCTATAGAGAAACAACTTTATGAGACGGGGCAGATTTTTGCTACGCGCAGCAGCAAGTTTCAGTGATACAAAACAAGACTGTGACATTTCTCCACACAATACTTACTTTCACGCACACAGTGACGTAACGAAATCTGCGTCATAGACACCTTACGTGCACACTTTGCTGCTGCGTTCTTTTTGGCGGGAATGACGTGTGTGTGTGTGTGTGTGTGTGTGTGTGTGGACGGATGTAATGATGGCTATCTCCTAAACCACCTCGTTGGAGGCCTTTTTACTTTGAGATAAAATGGGAATTCACCTTCTCCAGACCTACCTTTCACGATTTTTAGCCTACTGCATTTTCAAAAGAGTTATCGCCGATTTTTAAAAATCGGTCATGTTACGAATGTTTTCGAAAAAATGTTCAAATGGCTTCATTTTCTGAAATTGGGAAGATCATCTAATCATACTGCCTGTTTTCGTAGCAGAGCTATGTAGCTCTGACAGATTTTGTGTAAGAAAAATATTTCCGAAGTAGGGGTGGTTTGCATATAAGGCCAAATATCTGTGAAAAGACTCTCTCAAATTACTCATCATTCCGGTATTTTTGTCACTTGTGCCAACTGCACATATGACATGAACTGCTGCACTATTATAGCTTTAGTATTAAGAATAGCAGAGCTTTTAGATAAACACATTTTTCACGTTTCTGCGAGAAGCGCCGGTCAAAAAAGTTCCAATTTTGCAATTTCGTAAGTAAAAACCAAGGCACTTAAGTCCACGTTTCATCAGCTCTCTAGATCTTCCAGATTTTATGTCAAAATTAATTCAGTCACGGAAGTCACAAAAGCAACAAGGAAATCACAAGATATATGTAGAAGTATCATCTGTCAGACGAGCAGCGTGAGGCTGACGTCAAATGTTTGGTTCACAGACAAAATCTGCAAGTATCGCCACTGCTTCCGACATTTCATCAGCCCTCTAGATCTTCCAGATTTCATGTGAAAAATAATTCAGTCGGAGAAGTCACAAAGCCAACAGGGAAATCACAAGACATGAACAAGCATCCTCAGACGGTCTCAGTGCTAGAGGCTGACGTCGAAAGTTTACTTCACGGAATTGACGTCATCTCTCTCTCTCTCTGTATGACGACCTGCCCGAGGCTGACGTCAAATGTTTAGATCACGGAACTGACGTCTCTCTCTCTCTCTCTCTCTCTCTGGGGAGCCAGGGTGGCCGAATGGTAGAGCGTTGGACTTTCAATGCATGGGCCGAGAGTTCGAATCCTGGCCGCTGGGGCCAAATATTTGTGCTGGCCTTTTTCTCGTTGCCCCGTCTTTGATATCACCCTTATGTGGGGGAAAAGGACGTTAAACTCCTAAACACCCACCCACCCACCCTCTCTCTCTCTGCGCCTCTCTCTCTCTCTCTCCCTCCCTTCTTCCCCCACCCGGCCCCACCCCCAGTCACGTGGCTAATCGGTCGAGGTCGTAGAGGATCTAGTGTCATTGGTAGAACTTGGAGAGGGGAGAACCGGCAACAATAACAACAAAGACAAAATAAAATGAAGTTTGGAGAAACAACTTTGTAGGACGGGGCCGTTCCTCCGTGTTGTTTTTTGTTGTTGCTCACAATGGTAAACGATCTTGTAGCCCTCCGTTGTCTGTCTTTCTGTCTGTCTGTCCGTGACAGACTGTAACACGGGTACTTATTTAATAAAATACCAGAGGCACCAAATTTGCCATGCTGATAGACATCAGTAAGACCTATTCAGATTTGAATGCCCTTGACTGAAAGTCACGGTCATACTAGCTGGATAACGTTCAAAAACCGGATGCACAATTATGAGTTTCTTGATACACAGTTTCCATTGCGAAATTGTCATGTGAACAGCGACATTTTATGAAAGTAATGCAAACAGAATTAGAAATTGAAGAACTTACGTTTAATTATCCATGGTTATTTTTAATAGAGTAGAAGGGAGACGGAAATTTTTAAACTCAGAATTTAAGAGTACGTAAGAAAGATTTCCATTTATTACAGACGTTATGTATTATTTTTTGGTCAGTCAGGAGATGCCAGAAATCAGAGAGTGTTTTGCGCGTGAGATCAGCAGCTGTGACCCAGCGACACAACGCCATCTGAACCAGCTCGCCAACAACACCGGCTTCTTATGTCAACCAGGGGGAAATCAGCCTCTCCCTCAAATTACTTTTCGTGAGTTATCGTTCCTTGAACGACATCGTGCCACCTGCCAAACTAAAACTTCCCATTCCTAGGGATTTAGTTTTGTAACCCAACTGTGAGCTAAATAATGATACCACAAACAACCAGCTCACTAACCAACCATGATTAAGATCGGCATTTGTGTGTTTAAAAATTCACTCTTTGAAAACCTCCGGCAGTCCAGTCCACGAAGGGATCTGTAGGAACTTTGTATTTGCTCTTTTCTGGCGAGACTTCTTTTTTTTTTCCTTGTTACATTGTACATGTCTTTCAATCTCCACTATAATTATTTCCAAGCGCATGCAGCGAGTATGAACTGTTACCCAGTTCTGAGACATTTAAGTTGATATCAAAGAACGTTTTGCTGATTATTGACTGATTTGTTTAAAATCAAAATCACTCTCTGTGATTAGCACTTCCATAATACCCTTGTTGACAAAGTCATGAAGTTTCGCCAATCCAGAGGGAAAATCGACAATGCTACAAAAACACCCACGGCATGCGGCGTTAGTTTGTTAGTAAGGGCTTAACGCCGCGCAAGCAACAGAGACTAATTCACGGCTGAGTAAAAGTTTGCCTTTGCCAGGTCGTTAAAAGGGTAAAAAGCCATTCCGTAAAACAAGATATATATACAAACTGTCAGCTCCAATTGAGATAAACACGTTCATCAAAAATCTCGAAGCTAGGTAGGGCAAAGAAAGTCCAGAATACTCCATATTGCATGAGAGACTAAATTTTATAAAACAAGTTGGACTCTTTTAAGAACTCGAAGATGTTGTCTGGGGGGGATATCCCAGAACATCATGCGGCGAAGGCTAAAGCAGAAGTGGACATTTGTCACTGGTCGCCACATCTGCACTGCGACAAGTACTTATTGTTTTCGCAGTATTATCTGAGGCGGGGCTCGGCGAACTGTCTGTGTCTCAAGTCTGTCGCGACGTGACACCCGCGAAATGTGCTCGGGACGCCGCAGACGCTCTTCAGATAGACGAGGACACGATCGAAGCGGCATCGGTTGACGAGATTGTCAGAATCGCACAGAGGTAAGATTCGAGGTTTATACTTGTGAGCGGGTTCACACTTGTGATTAAAGGAATTACTTCAAAATAGAGTATTTCGAGCGTACACGAGCACCTACGAGCGAAACTGTTCCCATAACATAAGTTGGTTTAGCAAAGATGAAGTTAGCCCGTAAACGAAAACCGACGAGACTTAGCCGTACACTTCGTGTATGCATTTGAAGGAATGAAAGACCCCCCCCCCCCCCCTCACACACCTTTCTTTTTTTTTAAGTCAACTAGTTATAAAACACGTGAGTATCCAAACCTGTGTTCAGACAAAAGTGACAAAAGAGTAAATCCTCTTGAGGTTGTGTTTTGTAGCACAGTCTTGTTTTATTAATATTACTGTGAGGTTGTTTTTGTTTTTTTTAAAACGTATACATGCATTCTTTAATTGTCTTCGAACACTAGCAGCAAAACAACAACAAAACAAAAACCCAATAGCGTACATATAAGAGAATACGATAATAATGATAGTGATGATTATTACTGATATTTTTCTTGTTTGTCTCCCAGCTCAATGGAAATGATGGGAGAGTGCCTGCCTCGTTGGTTCAGAGAGAATGCCGACAAGTGCCCCAACTGGCGAAAAAGTGCCGTGGTCAATTTCTTCAATATGTTCAGTCCGCCCTACCTTGGAATGACCATGCCTTTCACGCAAGACGAGTTGGAGGAAATGCTTCAGGTTGGTAAAGTGTAAACAGTGGACAGTAACTTGATGTAACAGTAGCTTAAGACTTTTAGTAACATCAAGTCAACTCCTACCGAGTAAGTTTGGGGTTGTGTAGCAGGGCCCGTATGTCATAGTCGAGTTTAGGGCTTTTAGCCCCGGGTTAGAGCCTAACCTCGAAATAAACTAGCTCTAGGGTTAAATTTTCTGTTGTTTTTTGTTTTAAATCAGGAAGCGGGCCCATTTCAGGAAGGTGCCTGAGCCGCTATAGAAGGATTTTTTCTTCCTTTGTTCGTTTCCTTTTTTTTTAATCTAATTTTGCTTTTGGGTTTCTTTTGTCCTAGTCTGGTTAGGCCCGTAGCCGTGGGTTAAATTAAACTCGACTATTACATACGGGCCCAGTATGCTCCAATTAAAATAAAAGCTTTTAATTTATGCCTGCATGGATTTAGATTTGGCTTAGTGGTAGTGTTGCACTTGGATTATACTCGTGTTTGTTGCAGTGAGATTCGCCAAGGAACCGATTAATCTTGCCTGATTTTTTGCATACAGGGCCAAAACAGAAAAATAGTCAAAATAGTCAGACGCTCGTGCGCGATACGAAATGCATTAATATGTATTCAATTTGCATAGTTCTTCCTCTGTATTGGTGTCAGGTTGTAGGTATATAGTGCGCTTGGTAATTCACTCGTCAAAGATTTTGGGCGATAACTTTTTCATGGAGCGACTTTTGTATACCTTTACAAGATAAAAATATTCTGGCCTATCTCGGTGAAATTTTCAGTGAAAACAGGAGCTGTGAAAAAA
This sequence comes from Batillaria attramentaria, assembly GCA_018292915.2. NCBI lineage: Eukaryota > Metazoa > Mollusca > Gastropoda > Batillariidae > Batillaria > Batillaria attramentaria. Next base: position 890,807 of record JACVVK020000190.1, on the reverse strand, counting down.
TGTAAAGTTACCCCCCCCCCCCCCTTCATCGAAAGCCTAGGGTAATAATGACGTAAATGGTAATCAGGATCAGTGATTGACTGTACTCTTAAAATCTTCATGACACAGCAAGAAACAGTGACGTTAGTGAATGACGTCAACATATTCTTATTCTGGAATTAATACATTCGTTGTAAAGGACTTGTACGGTTTACGAAAAAGCCGTGACAATAAAACTTATGGTAACAATAACTTATTGTAACAGTATCTTATTGTAAAAGTAACTTGGTTAAGCTGCTGTACTCAAATATGTATTATAGACATGTGATGACACAGCTTTTCATCTCTTGAGTGCTAGCTGCTGCCGATATGTGTAGATTAATTTCCTCTAAGTGTGTGTGTGTGTGTGTGTGTGTGTGTGTGTGTGTGTGTGTGTGTGTGTGTGTGTGTGTGTGTTGTGTGTTTCAGCTTTGAAATCTGAACCAGGAGGATTAATCCACAACGGACTCCAGTTCAAGGCCAAGCTTGAATCTGCACAACTTTTCTTTTCCAACCACACTTTTGCAATTTCTTAAATGCAAAGTATTGCGTGGGAATAAACGTTCTTTCACAACATAAACAGTGTCCATGTTAGTGCATATATCATTAGTTATTTAACAATTGCGAGTTTGACATGACATCTTGGTCAGATCGAAATGTTTGGATTGTTCCACGATGTGCTTGAGCCGAGGTATCCTCGCGTTTTAACCAAAACGTTAATACTGTCCAAAATTTAATAAATGGCAGAATTTGTTTTCTTTTCTGTGAAACGTTTGTTTCTTGTTTCCGTTTTGTGCTGAAGAATGAAAAGCTCGGTAGACTTAGCAAACGATGGTTATATTTCGACAATCTTCTGCTTTTGGCGGAGGAACACAAATACACAGTTGTCATGCACCCGTGATTGCAGATGTCGCTAGTATTCACACACACACACACACACACACACACACGTCCCAGTGATGGGACATGGACAGTGCTCTTATTGTTCTGAATTCAGAAGAGATATTTGATGTCGGGTTCTTTAAACTAAACTTCACCTTACCATTACACACAACGGCGTCTGTTCTCCTCAGTTGAAGTTCATTAAGTTCAGGGGATTAGACATATTGGTCAGTGCACCTGCAGAATTTGTCAGAAGCACCGAGTTCAGCCCAGTTTCACCTAAAAAGATGAAACGATATTTAGTTCAATCACATTCAATATCTTTTTAATCACGGCCTGGACACTTTGTTTTCAGTGGCGTTTCTTTTTTTTTTTCATAAATGAATCTTCTAGCCAGCTCGTTTCCCATTGCCAGGCTTTTAGTGTTGAGTCCCGTCTGGAAGCCAAACGATAGTCACCCGGGGTAATTAATCTGGACGCACTTTTCTCGTTGCTGTGCCGCTTCAAAAGTTTGGCCCACGATTGCTCTTATCTAAAGTCATTATTTTAAAACATGAGTATTATACACATCTTTATAGTGACATGTTAATGATAATAATAAGCACCATTTGATATGAAATGTATTGCACATTTTAAGATACATTTATCACGTTAATACGATAATCAGAATACATCAACCACATCCAGTCCATACAATCACAGTATCTCGGGCGGGGAAGGTGTTGCAGAGCACAAGATGGATATGGGGCAGAAGAGGTAAGGTCACGGTGTCGATGGAAGTGGCGGGAGGGCTGGACAAGCCGTGAGAGCGTGGTGGCATTTTTCTTCTTGTTTTTAAGCGTGTTAAAGTAGGTTCCAACGGTGGGAGGAAATGAAACCCCTGAAAGTGTGGCGCCAGTAATGTCAGAGCAATTTACCGGGCAAATTGTATTAAACGGGGGATATTACTGCCGATAACCGTGTTTTAGCGAAAAGCGATAGCAGGCAGCTCAACTTAAAGGAGCATATCATGCACACCTATAGACTAAAGTTGGGTCCTGCCGCCTCTCGTGTGCGGGCAGACCGTGTGCACACACGGTTTGTGTCGTGTTTACTTCAACAATGTTACAACAGCGTCTGTTTCCCTCACAACAAGTCAAGTCAAGTCAATCGTCAATTTATTGTCCCACCATTTTGGACATTTGTTTGCGACACAGTGAGAAAAAGTTTTAAAGATTTTTAACTTTTATCCAATTAGGGGACTCGACCCAGTGGTCAATGCGCCAGTACAATATGACCGAGTCACTGGGTAGTCTGCATTAACATCTACTGACCTTTGATCACACTGGGTGATTTATACGCGTTTTTGTTGCTGGTTGTTGTTGTTGTTGTTGTTGTTGAAATTAGCCACTGTGGCGATATCACTGACAGCTTGCTAATAACAAGAGAACCAACAACATCAGGAGAAACGAAACATGACCTTGTCCTGTCCATTGATTTGAAGTGAGCACGTCTTGCAGTTGTTGTTTTTTTTTTTGTGTTTTTTTTTTTTGGGGGGGGGGGGGGGGGCTGGGTTGGTTGTTGTTGTTTTGTTGTTGTTGTTGTTGTTGTTGTTGCTTGTATTCTTTTTTTTATTGTTGTTGTTGTTGTTTGTTGTTATTGTTTTCTGTGTTGTTGTTGATATTGGGTTTTTGTTGTTGTTGTTTGTTTTTTTCGGGAGGGGGAGGGGGAACATGCTTCTTTATCTGCTGCCCCTAACTGCTGAAGAGTAATGCGAGCTGCCAGTCCTTTCTGCCTCAACTGCCACAGCATCTCAGAGCCTCCCAGCTAAACGTGCACCTATACCCCTACCCACATTGAAGATGCTGCTTGTATTACTTCTTGTCTACGGCCTGCAGTCAGCCCAGGTACAAGGCAACCGTTCCGTAGAAGAGCTTCGAATTTTCTTCACACACTGCCAGTGTCAGCTTGATGGGACGGTTGGGTGGGTGGGTGTTTGGGAGTTTAACGTCCTTTTCAACCAGGTATATGTGATATCAAAGACGAGGCAACGAGAAAAAGGCCAGCACAAATATTTGGCCCCAGCCGGGATTGGAACTCACGAACCGAACATTGAGAGTCCAACGCTTTACCATTCGGCTATCTTGATGGGACAGAGAGGTCAGCTGTAGTGCACGTAACAAAATTAGCAAAAACCTGGAGTTGCCTGAAGGATGTGTGTGTGTGAGAGAGAGAGAGAGAGAGTGTGTGTGTGTGTGTGAGAGAGAGAGAGAGAGTGTGTGTGTGTGAGAGAGAGAGAGAGAGAGAGTGTGTGTGTGTGTGTGTGTGTGTGTGTGTGTGTGTCCATAGTATGCAGGCTGCTACCCCTTGGGGAAGCATGTAGTCATTTGTTCACCACAACAAAAGTTTTCTATCTTGCAAAGTTGTATTCTTTTTCTTTCCACCACCTCTCACGGATCTTCAACATTGTTGTTGTTGTCTGTTGCTTTGTTGTCGAGTTTTGGTTTTGGTTTTTGATTCCGGGAGAAACAAAGTTCATTTTTTTTTCAGATGTCGTCGAAACGAATCAACTTTCCTTACCCCCGCCAGGAAGAGCTGCAGTGACGTCCCACAACTCTGCCGTAGGTGCGAGTCGACAACCGTCGCATCTGGTAATCGTCTATCTGGTTCACAGTAAATGGTGTCGCCTATTTATCAGGGGGAACGGGGGGGGGGGGAGGAGGAGGGGTGGTGGTGGTGGTGGGTGGTGACACAACAAACCATGAGATGGTTGTGACATTTCAATTCTTGTTTGTGGGTTTTCATTCGCACGTTATAGGGAAGGCTCTATCGGTGAGAGGAAATGGCACCCGTAATTACAAAAACTGACACAATTGTTGTTTGTGGGTTAGAGTGGGAAGGACGGACTTGCCATTACAGGGTTCTGAAATTTCAGTTCTTGCTCGTGTAATCAAATTCGCGCCTTTGATAGTAGGTTCCCATGGTGAGAGGAAAGTGACAACCGTCATTGCGAAAATTGCCACCGTTTTTGTGTGTGTGTGTGAGTGGGTCAGTGTTGCCTACTGTAAACGGTTAGCAGTTCCATGAGTTTGTTCATCTTGCAACTTTGGCGTTTCACTCAGGCAAGTGTACTATATAAACAACTGGCACAGACTCGGTGATTGTCCATCGCATGGAACGTCCGTCTAGATCGCTCCTGTTCCTCAGTATACTACGATCAGAACGTGAACTCACCGGAAAGGCTTCAGACCATTAACATGATGTTTGCTGTTTTTCTTTTTGGCATGATGACAACTTCGGTATATGTGCACGCCAATCCATTTCGCCGACAAGCCGAAGACTGGTGTTCAAGCGGTTTTGTGGTGTCCGATATGTTTCATGAATGCGGTCGAAAAAGTCGGCCCCAAACTGGCATCCTCCCGCAAGTCCCATCCACCAAGTCACAGTTGGTGTCTGTTGTTAATGCCTACTGCAGGTAGGACATGCATAATTAGTTTCTTTTAAAGCTTCAGTGTATGAAAGGTGTCTATTGCCAGTACAGTACGAGATTCGCAGTTCTTCAGGTGAATGTCGTTTTCGTCCCTTTGATTACTCAGTGTGTATAAAAGATAAAAAGTGTGTGTGTGTGTGTGTGTGTGTGTGTGTGTGTGTGTGTGTGTGTGTGTGTGTTTAACCATAGTATGCAAGCTGCTACCCCTTGGGGAAGCATGTAGTCATTTGTTCACCACACCCCATGTTTTCTATCTTGTTCCTGCATTCAAAGTATTATTCTTTTTCTCTCTACCGCCTCTCACGAATCTTCAACATTGCTGTTGTTGCTGTTTGTATCGTGTGCGTGCGTGCTTGCGTGCGTGCGTGTGTGTGTGTGTGTGTGTGTGTGTGTGGTGTGTGTGTGTGTGTGTGTGTGTGTGTGTGTGTGTGTGCAATAACATCGGCTGCCCATAACAGAAAAATCACACGGGCAATAAACAAAGACTAAATGCTTTTTTCCTTTTTTTTTTTTGGGGGGGGGGGGAGGGGGGAGATACTGTCTCTCTGTAAGGACCATAGCATGTACACCCATGTTAGTTCATTAATTTGGGATGCTTTAATCTGTAACTATAGTTACCTGTTAATAACGTGGTCATTTGCATATATGTTATCAGCCAGGTTGTCCCAGCTACCAGAGATTGTTTCCATCAGCGAATTGCCAGCTGTGACCCGGAAACGAGGCTAGAGCTTAACAACATGGTGAACAAAACCGGCTCCCTGTGCCAGCCAGGCGGAACTCAACCCAACGCAGTCGTATCCTTTCGTAAGTACAAGACAATATCAGGCCTGTAAGACGACCATTACCCATAGACTCGTCTTCTTTAGAAACAGATAACTCTGGTCATGAGAATCAAATGATTAGTATAGTTACTTAAGCCGGTGTCACACGGGAGACATTTTAATCCGAACTGACGAACATCGAACACGGCTCGAGTTCCAGCCTGGACAATTAGAGAAAAGACATGTTGCAGCCGTATGTCACACGAGGAACACGGAAAAATGACTTGATGATAATAAAACAATATAACATTATTATATAGCACAGTATCCCCACACGGTAAGTTCAAGGCGCTTCACAATTACAGTCTAAACTAATAAAACAAAAGTATGCAACACGTACTGACACAACACACACACACACACACACACACACACACACACACACACACACACACACACACCTGCCACTCCACCAGCAACAGGGCTCAGAATGGGCCAAGATCTGTGGTGAAACTAGTCGTACGACAGTCTGAACAACAAGTAGTATGTTTCTACTGGTAACAAATATCTCAGTGTGAATGTCGAGTTCATGTAACGTTTGACAATATGACTTATGTGTATGTAGAGATCTTATGCTTATTGTGTTTCATAGTAGTCTGACACTAAGTGGCAGCTTGACGGGTAAAAGGAAAAATAAACAAATGTATTAATATATCGCAAATGAGAGAAAACAAAGTTCCTGGAAACCTTTGCTCGGTGACAAATCAGTGAAACAGATTTTCCTGATTCCCTCAACAACCAACAACAACAACAAAAAAGAGATTTTCTTGGTTGATCTCACACTAAACTGACTATTTACGTTTGCTACACGAACCGTTAGAAAGAATTAGCTGTTATTCCCCATAAAACTCTTGTATACCGACGAGTATTTTGATCCAAGACGCAAATCGACCCTGAGCTTTAGCGAAGGGTTGATTGCGTCTTGGAGGATCAAAACACGAGTCGGTATACCACAGCTTGATGGGGTGTAAATGCTTTATCATCCTTTATTTTTTATTTATTTATTTATTTATTTATTTTTATTTATTTTATTTATTTATTTATTTATTTTATTTTTTTTTTTTTTTTTGGGGGGGGGGGGGGGGGGCAATTTATGGTACATGTATAATTATTTTGAACGTATTTCCTAGTAAAAACTGACAGTCGACAGCGGCAGCACATAGCAGACAAACGAGTTTACATGTACAAAAGAGTACATGTGCACTCTTTAGGTACAGCCATAATTCACGTGTGATTGTCATGGGTACAATGTTATACCACGCGTGGTGAATTATGGATTTTTAACCATGACTTGTAATAGTGATAGAGTGATATATATATAATATATATATATATATATATATATATATAATATATATATATATAATATATATATTACGTAGTCAACGTACGCGGCGAAGGCGCAAGCACGTGCAACCCGCCAGAATACGTGTGTGTGTGTGTGTGTGTGTGTGTGTGTGTGTGTGTGTGTGTGTGTGTGGTGTGTGTGTGTGTGTGTGTGTGTGTCTCTCTCTCTCTCTCTCTCTCTCTCTCACACACACACACACACACACACACACACACACACACACATAATACTATTTTACAGTTTTGTCTCACCTGGACGAGGAGACTTACATGTACTTGCAAAGCGAATGCCCAAGGCTGCCATTGGGTGACTGTTACCGCGAAGCCAGAGAAATAGCGGCACCCAGTCTCGACGAGTCAACCGCCATGTCACTCACATTAGAGGAAACTGTGAGCTTGTTGCAAACGTAAGAGTTAAGGCACAATTAACGCGCTCTCTCTCTCTCTCTCTCTCTCTCTCTCTTCCTTTTTGGCTCACTTGTGTAATAAAGTGAATCTGTGTAATAACCCTACGTCGTCTGTGTGTGTGTGTGTGTGTGTGTCTGTGTCTGTGTGTCTGTGTGTGTGTGTGTGTGTGTGTCTGTGTCTGTGTGTGTGTGTGTGTGTCTGTGTGTCTGTGTGTCTGTGTGTCCGCAGTAAACCGTAACATTGGCCTTTTCTCAGAATCTACAAACAGCAGAGGCACCAAATTTAGCACGCTGATAGACAGCCAAAAGACCTTTCAAAACATACCATACTGATTGACTTTGACCCAAGGTCAAGGCCACGAAAGCTGTCTGTGTGGAAATTTTACATTGGCGATTTCTCAGAATCTAGAAAAGCCAGAGACACCAAACTTTGCATGGTGATAGACATTGACAACACTTCTACTGACATACCTGTATTCAGTGACTTTGGGTCATGGTCAAGGCCATACAAGCTGTTTTGCGGAAAACATTCCAAAACCTTAACATTGGCATTTTCTCAGAAACAATGAACAGCAGAGGCACCAAACTTGGCATGCTGATAGAAAGCCGTAAGACCTTTCAAAATATATCATATTGATTGACCTTGACCCAAGGTCAAAGTCACTAAAGCTGTCTGTTTGGAAATTTTGCATTGGCATTTTCTCAGAATTTAGAAAAGAAAGAGACATCAAACTTTGCATGATTATAGACATTGACAACACCTTTACTGACATACCTGTATTCAGTGACTTTGAGTCAAGGTCAAGGCCATACAAGCTGTTTGCAGAGAAGCTTCCAAAACCTTAACCTTTTCATTTTCTCAGAAACAAGAAACAGCAGAAGCACAAACCCTGGCTTGCTGATAGACAGCAGTAAGACCTCCCAATACATGCCATTTCGATTGACATTGACTGAAGGTCAAGGTCGTTAAAGCTGTCTCATTGGAAATTGAAAATTGCCATTTTCTCAGAATGTAGGGTTAACAGAAGCATCAAACTTTGGAGAGTGATAGACATTGACAAAACCTGTATTGGCATACTTGTATTCAATTTCCTTAAGTCAAGGTCAAGGCCATTCAAGATGTTTTGCGGAGACTTAAGCGTTAGCATTTTCTTCGAAACAACAAACGGCGGAGGCACCAAACAAGGTACAATGAGAGACAGAAACCTATGCAGACATACCCTTTTGAATGACCTTGACTCAAGGTCAAGGTCATTACAACTGTCTGTTGTGAAATTTTACATTACCATTTGTACAGAAACTACAAAAACTAGAGCTATCAAACTTGGCATAATGATAGTCATTGATAAGCTCTTACAGATCTCATTTGAATGACCGTGACCCAAGGTCAAGGTCACACAAGCTGTCCTGGGAAAACTGTTATATTGCCATTTTCTGTTTTCTTAGGAACAATGATTACAAGAGACACCTTACTTCAGGATAGATAGTGATAAGAGCTTTACAAACATACTCTTTTGGATGACCTTGACCCATCTCACAAGTGAGCCAAGGAGGCTTTGCTCCTCTAGTTCCCCTTGTTTTGATGTTGTCTTTTTTCAGTACCCGATAATGTAGAATAGCACGACAGCATGTAAGACAGACAGCAATACCTAAATGCTCTATCCTGAATAGGAAGAAAAGTTTCATCATCATAATCATCATCATCATCGTCATCGTCATCATCATCATCATCTTTCTCTATCCCTTTCAAGTATCCAAACTGACCCTCACTGTATCTTCTTTACCGTTCCAATGACGTTGGCGAGGGCCAGGATAGCCAAATGGTAGAGCGTTGGACCGTCTGTGCTCCTGTCGTGGGACCGAGTCCCGGCTGCAAGCCAAATACTTGTACTGGTTTTTCCCTCGTTGTCCCGTCATTGGTAACACCCTTATTTGGTTGACAAGGACGTTAAACCCTAAAGCAACTGACTGTCTGATGACTTGATGGTACGGGGGTAGGGGGGGGGGATGTTTGGGAGTTTAACGTCCTTTTCCACCACTCATATCAAAGACGGGGCGACGAGAATGGGTGGGTGGGTGTTTGTGAGTTTAACGTCCTTTTCCACCACCTAAGGGTGATACCAAAGACGGGGCGACGAGAATGGGTGGGTGGGTGTTCGTGAGTTTAACGTCCTTTTCCACCACCTAAGTGTGATATGAAAGACGGGGCAACGAGAAAAAAGCCAGCACAAATATTTGGCCCCAGCCGGGATTCAAACTCACGACAAGAGCATTGGAAGTCCAACGCTCTACCATTCGGCCATCCTGACTCCCCAGAGAGGGCGACGATGAAAAAGCCAGCACACATATTTGGTCCCCGTCGAGATTCGAACTCACGGCCCTAGCATTGGAAGTCCAACGCTCGATCATTCGGCCACCCCGGCTCCCCTTGATGGTACGGATGATGAAAGATACAAGTAACAAAGATTGCTTCACCACTTTTCAGGATGTCCAAGTTGCAGTCAGAGTGCTTTGTGCGCTGGTTTCGCGAAAGAGCGGATTCGTGTCCAGGCTGGCGGCGTGTTTCAGCACTGATACTACTAAGTGAGCTCGACCCTCAATACTTGGGCCTCACCTTCCCCTTCACTAAGGCTGAAATCTCGGAAATCTTTGAGGTTTGTATCAGTGAACATAGTTCGGGTAACCCATGAGTGATCGGGGAAGTCACATCAAATTAGCGTCTATCATGCTATTTACGCCATTTACTGTCTCAGTTTTGGAAAGAACCTAGGCTTTCGTCAGCAGTTTGTAATGGTTGAACTTTCTGTCTGAACTGGTGCTCATAGTAAATTAGGACGCACACACTAGGCGGTCTGCATGTAACTGTCACGAAGTTGTGTGTGTGTGTGTGTGTGTGTGTGTGTGTGTGTGTGTGTGTGTGTGTGTTCTGAGTGACCCTCACACACAATGCACTAGTTCGGGTAACCCATGAGTGATCGGGGAAGTCACATCCTGGGTTAGGGATCTAAACGAACAAACTGTGGTGGCTACATCTTTTGCGTGGTGGCTAAGCACAGGAATACGTCAGACTAATGTAAGAAAAATGGCAGCGAACCTAAGTAAACTGTACGATGATGTTTACTAGCTCAGCTTGATTGAAGTTAAAATGGGATCCCCTATGGCGCACGGCGAACCTCACCTCGAAGTGTTAGCGTTGGACATTTTCCACTGAGACACGCACGCACTGTAGCTTGTAGGGCTATAGTGTATATATTTTCGTGGAGCGTTATTCAGCATCAATTGTGTTTTATCATCGTATATCATGGTGCCCAGCCACCACAGATATTAATGTGTTGATTTGTTCCTATGGTTGGATCCATGGCCCTTGATTACAGGAGAGGGATATCATGACTAGTATGAAAACTACTACTGCTGCTGCCATTACTACTACGATTACTGATGATGATGATGATGATGATGATGAAAGTAACAACAATAGTGAAACGAATTTATCTAACAGTGTTTTGGTTTAATGTATGCAAATGCTGACGTCATGGACGTACCGCGCTGTAGTCAGAAAGAAATGAGACGGCTTGCCATGGAGTATCAGATGGCGTGGCTACGGACCTGTGGGCTACATGTTAATTGTCACTGTTTGGTTTGTATTTTTCAGCTCGAAGACTGAGTGGCATCGTGTGGCGCCATCAGGGTATCAGTGGAGAAGCTAGTGGACAGTACGGATGTTGTCCAGTGTAAGCGCGGTGACGGCAGAATTCGACCATTGCGCGTTTTACGAGTGTGGCTGTGTGTTTGTCCTTGCTGCATTCAAAAATAAAGCTGCATTGCTTTTACATGTGTGTGTGTGTGTGTGTGTGTGTGTGTGTGTGTGTGTGTGTGTGTGTGTGTGTGTGTGTGTGTGTGTGTGTGTGTCGGGGGGGGGGGGGGTGATTCAGACACACCAACGGGAAAACTGTGATTTTTATACAGCTCAAATTGCCTGACTAATTTGAAGACGTTAACTAGTGTTAATATGACCACGACATTAAGGTCAGCTCTCGCACAAGACCAATTTGTGGTCATTATTGGTGGAAATTGTTTCCGGATACAATTACTGTTTCATTTCTGGCAGTAACTGACAGGACATTTCATCGAAACAGCTGCGTATATATATGCACAAGAACATAGGCGCAGTCAGACCTGGATGTAGGAACGAACCTTCCTGCTTTTGTAGGTATTGTCAGCATGGGTTTGCTTGGTTTGAAAGTTACGCTCGCTCTCTTCGTTCTGGCGCTGACTGAGGGGAAAGGTTAGTCTGATTTTTGTTCATATTCTTGTTCTTGAGTCGTTTTCTCTTTGTCTCGGCTCTCTTTCTTTCCACTACGAATCTTAGAGTAGCATAACGTTATGCTGGTCTGAGCTGCTGAGCTTATTAGATGTCTGATCATTTGTTTTACAAACCTCTCGGTCTCTCCCAGCACAGAGACTGACTGACTGACTGAAACTTTGATTATTTTGATGACTTTAGCCGCCGAAAGTTGAGGCTGAACACTGCTAGCCACCATCTTCCTGCAAAGGCAAATTAAAGCCCCTTTTCCATGACCGACGTACGTCGCCCGACAATCGGCCAACTTCGCGTCCCAGCTGATAATCGTCCATGGAAAAGGAGTTGGCAGACATCGGCAGACGCGTCGGTGAGAGTAGAGCGGCGCTCTACTCTGGGCGAGTCGGTGAAAATCCAAGCGATCTGATTGGCCGCTAGCATAGGAATGCGGCCTTGATCCGGAAACCGGAAATTTTGAAGATGGCGGCTAGCAGTGTTCAGCCTCAACTTTCGGCGGCTGAAGTCACCGAAATAATTGATTTAATTCACGACCGGCCGTACTTGTGGGAGCGAGTCGGCGAGCGCGCTATTCCATGGCAGATTTTAGTTGCCCGACAATCGGCCGATGTCTGTCGACGTACGTCGGTCATGGAAGATGGGCTTTACTATCTGTTCTTGCTATACTACTAAACATACAAAATGCATCATCATCATTATCAGCACACACACACACACACACACACACACACACACACACACACACACACACACACACACACATACGCACACGCGCGGACTGACCAGCGCTTCCACGCTTTACAACTCATTTCGCAAACATTACAGCGTAAATGCTTATGCATGAAAAAGTTATCACAGAGAGAGCCATGGTCAACCTTCTAGCAAATTTTCCCGCGACTGTTCGTTTCAGATTTACATCAGTACAGAAGCCTCCTCAGTGCTGAATGTGACAATGGAGAGGCCGTCTTCGACTTGTTTGCTGAATGTGGTGTTGACAGCTTGAATGATGCTAATGACGCAATGTATTTTTACACTCCAACTAAAGAAGCTGTGGTACAGTACCTGAAATCGTACTGCGGGTAGGAATATGTTCCTTCACTATACTTGATAGGCTCCCACAGAAAAGACAGACACTTTTGCGAAAATTGGAGGGGGGGGGAAAGCAACCTGGTGGTAGACCTAGGTCAAGTTTAGCTTTTTGATTTGTTTTCATTTTCGGGTCCTTGAATAATAATAATAATAACAGTACTTATATAGCGCTGTAACCTATTAGTTAAAAACAGTTTTAAGCGCTTTAAAGAAGTAAATAGGAAGTATATATATATATACAAAAATTTACAAGGCCATGAGGTCAGGGCACAACCACACACACACACGCACACACACACACACACACACACACACACACACACACACACACACACACACACACACACAGAGCTAAAACAACTTCTGTAAAAGTTTCAAGGCTGAATGAATACATGTTGAACTCGAGCGTATACTACGACCACGCCGTATTGAGAGGATACTCTGCAGCACTGTCTAATCTTTCAGGTCATATCTTCGTACATTACAGTTATGTACCGTTCTTTTCTTTTCCTTTTTTGGCACAGGGACGTGTTGCCTTCCACAAAGGAATGTTTCGCCCAGAATATCAGCGCCTGTAACTCGGATTATATCCAACAGCTTGTTGATAGTACTGGCTTTCACTGTCAACCTGGTGGGACGGAACCAAACATCGTTCTCATGTACCGTGAGTCATTGTCGATAGACTTTCTTCACACAGTGGCTGGCGGACTTGTTCTCTACTTTTCCAACTCTTTCATTGACAAAGACGTTTACATTTCCACTAAGTCCTTGAATATAGCCCAGTGGGGACTGGCATCTAAGTCGCTTCAGTTGTACCATCCAAAACGAGGAGGAGGTTGATAGCATGATCCTGCCGGCCGAAGGACACAAATACACAGGGCCTTAAAATGCCTATATATTTCCTATTAGCCTTAGGTATCATAGTCACCCCAACAAATGCTTCAGTCTAGAAACAATTACTACCATGAACAGACCATTTACAGGCACGCACCTGGCAGGGTTTTTTTTTTAATGGATGTCTCCTTTCCGCCCAGGGCTCACTGGAGTAATGCACGTCTACTTTCTCTTTAGACCAGAGAGCAAATTCACACTAATCTACTTGCGTCACTTGTGTCCGACCTCTGTGCAAAACGTTCCAGCGTCACTGGCAGCTTGCCTCTTTTTGCAACCATGGTATTTGGGATTGTTTGATAGGACGGGCATAGGGGGTTCCTAGCCATAGTAATGAAGATTACTACTACTACTACTACTACTGCTACTGCTACTGCTACTACTACTACTACTACTACGACTACAACAAGATTCATTTCGCTGTATGAATTGAATGTATATGAAATTCCATGCAGCTTCTCGTGTTTTTCACAGTGTTGGATCGCCTTGAAGGCGAACTAACGCCCGCTGGAGACGGAAACGTGGAGAATGTTACCGTTCAGGATGAGGACGATGGTACGATGCTGGTCCAGGTCGTTTGGGGCTCACAGGAAACATGACTTTATGATATTTGCATAAGCATTAGGAACTTACACACACACACACACACACACACACACACACACACACACACACACACACACACACACACACACACACACACGATACAAACCGGAACAGTTGACTGGTGTTTAGGGCAGAAAACAGGTGGGTTTTGAGGTTTTCTTGAAAGTTTCAAGGAAGGGTGACTGGCGGAGAAAATGAGGGAAGAATTCCAGGGAATTCGGGAAATACTACTACTTCTACTACTTCTGATGTATGACGTCACGATATCAACTTGTAAAGACTATAATTCTTGTCTTACAGTTGGAAACTTCAGTATGCCGGACTTAGCTGGAAATTTCAGTATTCCGTACGGTATGCCGTTCGGCGAATGTTACCATGTGCTCCCGCAACCTTGTTATGATGAAGCGGCCAGTAAGAACGAGCTCGGTATGGACAAACTGTCTTCCTACACCCTGGAACAGATTGTCCCAAGAGCACAAAAGTGAGTACTAATAATGTGTAGGACGCTGATTTATAGGACGTGTCTTGTTTGAGATCAGTGGCCGTCACGAAGGGTGAGTGGTTGTTTGAAAGTGTAACGTCCTATTCCAACACGTACGGGTGATATTAAAGATGGATCAAACGGAAAAAAAAAAAAAAAACAACAACAAAAAAACATTCAGCACAAATATTTGACCCAACCGGGAATCGAACTCACGGCCCTAGAATTAAAAGGCCAACGCTCTGGGTTTCACAGGAGACGGCTGATATTTTGAAACTGTTTCGCCATTGAGTGAACCTGTATGCTGAAAATACTCTATCGTGTTCGGTCAGTATGATCGTAATGAGTTCTGGCGGGGGAACATGCCGGTAAACACTGACCGTAGACCTTATAAGTTTACAGCCAAACGTTCGGAGTTTTGTTCCGACAAAGTTGAAAATTTTCCCATTGGACTTTCAGTTTTGTCAGAGATTTGGTTGAGTGTGCCATTGACTACCACAAGGCGCGTGAGGATACGTGTCCCAACTGGCGCGGCATCGCACTGCTTACCATTGCGAGGGACGTTGTTCCTAGCATTCTTGGGACGTCGTTTCCCTTCACAAAGGAACAGATGATTGATATGCTGGAGGTTAGTTTGATATATTATTTACACTGGTTGGTTGGTTAGTTGATGTGGTTGGTGTTGGTGTTGATGGTGTTGTTGTCGCCATGTCGCCATTGTTGTTTTGGGGGCTGGGAGGGGGGGGGAGAGGGGAGTTATTTTAACTGCAAGCGTGTACTAGAGTGACAATGCTGTCAGCGCTTCAATGAACACTTCGGAGTTAACCTTACTTCACTGGGTCAAAGTGGGGTAAATCAGTATATTCTGTATAATTATTTTCTTTCAGTTTCCTTTCCTTATGTTAAGGGCGCGTGCCGTCCGTGTGTTGTGTTATAACATTCGTCGGTTTTTGCACGTGTGTTTTTCTCTCCAGATCAGCGACTAGCACGGTGACCCTCTTCTGGACTGGAACGAAATGGAAATGTTCCGATGTTGCTAAGCTTCCATAGGATTGGAATTGTCCACTACCGGAACGTCTCTGAATGGAAATGCTTCGATGTTGCTAAGCTTCCATAGGATTGGAATTGTCTACTACCGGAACGTCTCTGAATGGAAATGCTCCGATGTTGCTAAGCTTCCATAGGCTTGGAATTGTCTACTACCGGAACGTCTTAGAATGGAAATGCTTCGATGTTGCTAAGCTTCTATAGAATTGGAATTGTCAATTAGCGTCTCTGTGTGAGACTGTCAATCATTGTGGCTTTCTGGTGTGTCAAATAATTTCCTTTGTTATACCCTTAGTGCTGCACTGGAGAATAAACCTGCTTTCATTTCAAGTGCCTTGCATTTTTCGTGTGTGTGTGTGTGTGTGTGTGTGTGTGTGTGTGTGTGTGTGTGTGTGTGTGTGTGTGTGGATATGCTTCGGGTGATTTATACACACCAACAGGAAATTGTGGTCTTTATAAAGCTGAAATTGCCTGACAAGTTTTTTGTAGGATGTTAATGGCCACGACATTAGGTTGTGTGAAAGGTCGGCTCCTAGACAGGACGATTTCGATGTCATTAGTGGAATCTGAGGTCAAACTGCTTTCCGGATACCACTACTGACCCATTTCTGGCTTTAACCGGCAAGACTTTTCGTTGAACCTGTTGCGTATATATATATACCCTAGAACATAGGCGCAGTCAGACCTGGATGTAGGAACGAACCTGCGTGCATTGTAGGTATTGTCAACATGGGTTTGCTTGGTTTGAAAGTTACGCTCGCTCTCTTCGTTCTGGCGCTGACTGAGGGGAAAGGTTAGTCTGATTTTGTTTTCATATTCTTGTTCTTGAGCCGTTTAAACTTTGTCTCGGCTCTCTTTCTTTCCACCATACGGTCATCTGAATGTGAGACTTGCATAACGTTATACTGGTCTGAGTGACTGAGCTTGTTAGATGTCTGATCATTTGTTTTACAAACCTCTCAGTCTCTCCCAGCATAGAGACTGACTGACTGACTGAAACTTTATTTTTCAAGTTTGAGATAACAGACGCACAGGTCTCTCTTATCATCTGTCCTTGCTACACTAATAAACAAACAAAATGCATCATCATCATTATCAGCACACACACACACACACACACACACACACACACACACACGAACGAACGCACGCACGCACGCACGCACGCACTCACACGCGCGGATTGACCAGCGCTTGCACGCTTTACAACTCATTTCGCGGACATTACAGCGTAAATGCTTATGCAAACAATGAAAAAGTCATCAGAGAGAGAGATAGAGAGAGCCATGGTCAACCTTCTAGCCAATTTTCCCGCGACTGTTCGTTTCAGATTTACATCAGTACAGAAGCCTCCCCAGTGCTGGATGTGACAATGGAGAGGCCGTCATCGCATTGTTTGCTGCATGTGGTGTTGACAGTTTGATTGATGCTGGTTACACAATGCCTCCTACCTCTCCAACTAAAGAAGCTGCGGTACAATTCCTGAAATCGTACTGCGGGTAGGACTATGTTCCTTTCCTTTTTTTTTTTCTGCCCAACTCAGTGGTGTTTCTCCCAGGTCGTGTGTGGAATCCACGGAGAACTCGAAAGTTGGGGCAATTTTTTTAATATGCATGATGATGGAGATGAAGATGATGGTAAGATGATGCCATGGAGGTCCGTGTGGTTTGGGACTGCGGGACAGGGCCGCATTCCACGCTTCCTGTCATAAATATCCCGGCGTTCACCAGGCCCGGGAACTACGGCACCTGCGGTGCCGGCCGTGTAATCATCAACATCATAAGACCCCCAAAGTCGCACCCTTGAAGTGGGTGAATCTCGCCTCTGTGGCGACAGCCTCCCCATTGGGCCCATAGCACACCCGCTCTGGGTAGGAGCCGACCTAGGTAGGAAAAATCCCGCTTGCCTCGGATGGGATTCGAACCCGGGTCTCCCGGTCCATGGTCCGAAGTGCTAACCACTACACTACGGGGGCCGGTGAACTATGTTTCTTTATTATATTTGATGGGCTCCAGCAGAAATGGCTGCCACTTTTGCCAAAATTGAAATCAAACAAACAATAACCTGGTCGTAGGTCAAATTTAGCGGCGTTTGACTTGTTTTTCATTTTCGGGTCCTTAAATAATAATAATAATAATAATAATAATAATAATAATACTTATATAGCGCTATACCCTGTTGGTTAAAAACAGTTCTGAGCGCTATATAAAAAAAGTGAATCGGAAGAAATATAAACAAAAAATTTCAAGGCCATGAGTTCAGGGCACACACACACACACACACACACACACACACAGCTAATACAACTTCCGTTGGAAACTTCGAGTCAGAGTCAGACTTTTCACTACGCCCAGACACTGAGCGAGCTATTCGCTTTGCTGTGGAACATATTCTTAAATCATTCATGTCTTATTGAGTTTCTCACACACACACACACACACACACACACACACACACACACACACACACACACACACACACACACACTGTATGCTAGTCAAAACTGGAAAAAGTGGACCATGAATGGTGGACAGGTGTTGCTTTTATAAATTTGTGTCTTGTTATTGCTTTGTGACTCTAGTGATCCCGTATATTCGGTAGGCATATTCGGTCACGTTTGTGGACTTAGTAAAAATCCGAATCTGGTGTCATTGATTGTGTGTTTAACTGGAAGCAGTAAACCTGCGTGTGTCACTGCCTGTGACTTACTGTGTTTAGGACAGAGAACCGTGCGAATTACGCCACGCATATCTCAAGACATTCTGCCTCCTGTGGATAGTAGTGCTCTAATCGGAAGAACTATCTGACGCTTAGACACAGACTAACGCTCTTGTCTAAGAGTCCTGTGTACGACACTAGTCCGTGGGTTGGATCACACATTAACATCATTTTGCCTGTTTTTGTTGATATCGAACTTTTGGTCATTTTGAACAGCTTCCTTCTTTCATTTTGCCTGTTTGTGTAGTTGTCGATTTTTTTGTCATTTTGAAGAGCCTCCTTCTTTCATTTTGATTTTCGCTTGTTTTGCTTGTCTTGCTGGTAGCCATATTTAGCTTGATTACTGGTATTCACTCGCATATATTTCATATTATACTATGCCACACACACAAATCCAAAACTTACAGATAGGACATCTTAATGTTTATCACCTTTGCAACAAAGTCCCTGATGTCTCCGTGCTCCTTAATCAACCTACAACTTTCCACATTTTTGGCTTCACAGAAACCCGACTTTCTGACAATATCAGTGATGAAATCATCAGTATCCAAAATTACACTATCCTACGACGAGACGCTTCTGTCCCTGGCCATACCGGATTAGCCGTATACATACATGACTCAATTAAACACTGTGTCACCAGGCGAACAGATCTCGAGTCACACAAAGTAGAAAGTTTATGGTTGGAAGTTAAAACCAACAACTCCTCCCCTTCTCTCATCGGTTATATTTATCGTAACCCGGCCGCTACGTTTCCTTGGTATGACGACTTTACGTCAATGCTGGATCAGGCACATAAACGCAAAGGTGATATTCATATCCTAGGCGACTTTAATATCGATTTGCTAAAGCCCGGGCATGCTGCCTGGAAATCCACTTTAACGTTTTTAGGATTGAGGCAACTCGTACAGTCACCGACACGTGTTTCATCATCTTCCTCATCCCTTATTGACCACATCTACACCACTAACACTGACGTTGTGAAAAATGTTCATGTGCCCATTGTTGCCATAAGTGATCACTATCCTGTTTGTTGTTCATTGTCTGTCAAATGTGATAAGCCACCACCAAAACAGCACACATCCATCTTGTACCGATGCTTTAAACGTTTTAATGAAGTGTCATTTCTGCATGATTTGTCAACGGTGCCATTTGATGATGTGTACAAACACAATGATCCTGATGAAGCACTAGCATTATGGTACAGGCTGTTCCTTGGTGTCCTTGACACACACGCCCCACAACGTACTAAGCGGGTAAAACATCCCCGAATGCCACCATGGCTTACAGAGGACATTAAACAGGCTATGGAGGTCCGAGATAATTTGAAACGAGAAAAAAAATTCCAAGAATTCAAGAAACAAAGAAATTACGTAAAATCACTTGTTAGAAAGGCCCAGAGATTGGAAGCCGAAAAGGTAATTGCTGACGGCAAAGACTCTCGCACAATATGGCAGGCTATTAACATGATTACAAAAGGTAAAAAATCTCAGTCTCCCACGATCCCCCATACTCTCACAGCCAATTCTTTTAACAGTCATTTCCTAAATATAGCAGATACTTTAGCCCAGGAAAATGATAGCGACCCCGAAAATTATGTCTGTTCAGAACAACTGAAACTACATTGCAACACGTCTACATGTAAACCATTTACCATACCATTAATGACTGTGCTAGATGTTGGTAAGTCAATATCGAACATGGCAAACAAGAAATCGTGTGGTTTGGATGGCATCAGTAGCAAAATACTAAAAACGTCCCTGCCATATATAATTGAGTCATTGACATTTATCTATAATCTCTCTATTCAAAATAATGTATTTCCAGCGGCCCTTAAAAACGCTAAAGTTGTCCCGATACCAAAAAACAAAAATCTAAGCGATGTAAATGAATATCGTCCAATATCTATACTATCAGTTCTCTCAAAACCCCTAGAAAGACACATTCACACACATCTGCTCACATTCCTCGAAGAAAATAAACTTCTGTGTGCATTTCAGTCAGGTTTCCGTCCAGGCCATTCGTGCCAGACTGCTCTCACTCACATCATAGATAAGTGGCTTAGTGGTATAAATGAGTCAAAGCTATCTGGAGCAATATTTCTTGACCTCAAGAAAGCTTTTGATTTGGTGAATCACAGCATTCTGTTGAAAAAACTGCGGTTATACAACATTGGGTCCGGCGCATTATCATTCTTCTCATCCTTCCTCTTACACAGGAAACAGAGAGTCTTTTTAAATGGCACATTCTCATCCGAAGGGATTGTTAAGTATGGAGTACCTCAGGGCTCCATCTTGGGGCCTCTTTTATTTTGTCTTTATATCAATGACCTTCCTTTTTGTTTATCTAGTCCCAACGTGTCCTGCGAGTTATTTGCAGATGACACAACACTACACACATCCGACACAAAAGAGGCAACAATAAACAAAACACTCCAGCAGAGCCTCGATGAAGTATCTGAATGGTGTACCCAAAATCATATGATAATCAGCGTCCCCAAAACAAAGAGCATGCTAATAACTACCCGCCAAAAACACCAGCGGAAGCCTCTACCTCTCAAACTATCTCTCGGCTCAGAGCCCATACACCAAGTGTCAACGCATCGCCTTTTGGGCGTTACAGTGGACGACCAATTAAAGTGGGAGCCGCACCTAGAAAAACTTAGTAAAACCCTGTCTAAAAATCTTTTTCTCTTAAGTAAACTTAACCGCATAGTTAGCCACGACAGTTGCAAAGTTTTCTTTCACGCACATATAAAAAGTCATATAGATTACGCCTCCAACCTCTGGGACAAATGTGGTGATATTCACTTGAAAAAGATCAATTCTCTCTATAAACGTGGTATAAAGCTTTTACATCCTGGGCCCTTACCCACAGAAGAAAAACTTAGAGCGCTCGAACTTCTCCCCCTTACCAAGCATCTTGAGTTCAACCGGTGTGTTTTCATGCACAAGATAGTCCACTGTAAGGCTCCTCCATATCTTACCACGTTCTTTCAACCAAGTCAGCGACACAACGCAAGAAATGGCCTGTTCCAATTACCATTACCTAGATTGGACATTTTTAAAACAAGCCTCTCATTCTCTGGGTCACTTTCATGGAACCAGTTGCCAGCATACTTAAAATGTACCCCGAAGCTTCATTCATTTAAAACTCAACTTCTCAGATACTTACGTAAGTCATAGGTCCACGAACAATATCTGAACCGTGCTAAATTACTCGTTATCAGATGGCACTATTACATGTTACCTTTTTACAAGTTATGTTGTATACTACAATTTCAAACACCATGCTATCTACTTCTTCACCTATTTTCCGATGTGTTTCTTTTGAATTTCTTGCGCTTCTTTGTATCTTTGCATGTTTTTTTTTGTTTTTGTTTTTTCTACTTTCTTATTAGATTACTCCCTTTGTGCCCTGTATACTTTTTTTTTGTAATGTTAGCCTTTATTTTTTTAGTGTTCGTAGATTAGCAGGACAGCTTGTAAGATAGGCAGACCATGCCTACAAGTCTTTATCCTGAAATAAACGTTTCAGTCAGTCAGTCAGTCAGTCAGTCTGTAACAGTTTCAAGGCTGACTGTAGCTTATACACATGTTGAACACGAGCGTATACTACAACCACGCCATATTGACAGTATGCTCTGCAGCACTGTCTAATCTTTCAGGTCATATCTTTGTACATTACAGTTACGTACTTTTCTATTCTTTTTTGCAAAGGGAAGTGTTGCCTTCCACAAAGGAATGTTTCGCCCAGAATACCAGCGCCTGTAACTCGGAGTATCTCCAACAGCTTGTTGACAGTACTGGCTTTCACTGTCAACCTGGTGGGACGGAACCAAACAGCGTCCTCATGTACCGTGAGTCATTGTCGATAGACTTTCTTCACACAGTAGCTGGCGGACTTGCTCTCTACTTTTCCATCTGTTTCGTTGACAAAGTCGTTTACTTTTCCACAGCTGTTCATGTTAGTCCTTGAAAACAATCCAGTAGGGCATATAAGTTGCTTCAGCTGTACCATCCAAAACGAGGAGGAGGTTAATAGCTGCCATGGAGGTCCATGTTATTTAGGATTGTTTGTTAGAACGGGCATAGGTGGTTCCTAGCTATAGTAAGGAAGATCACTACTACTACTACTACTACTACTGCTACTGCTACTACTGCTACTACTACTACTACTACTACTACTACTGCTACTGCTACTACTGCTACTACTACTACTACAACATTCATTTCGCTGTATGAATTGAAAGTATATGAAATTCCATGCAGCTTCTCGTGTTTTTCACAGTGTTGGATCGCCTTGAAGACGAAATAACAGCCGCTGGAGACGGAAACGTGGAAAATGAGAACGATGGTACGATGCTGATTTGGATCGAGGTCCATGTCGTTTGGGGCTCACTGGAAACATGACTTTATGATATTTGCAAAAGCATTAGGAACACACACACACACACACACACACACACACACACACACACACACACACACACACACGATACAAACTGGAACAGTTGAATGGCGTTTAGGGCAGAAAACAGGTGGGTATTGAGGTTTTCTTGAAAGTTTCAAGGGAGGGTGACTGGCGGAGAGAATGAGGGAGGGAATTCCAGGGAATACTAGAAAAACTACTACATGTACTTCCACTATTTATGATGTATGACGATATGAACTTGAAAAGACTGTAATTCTTGTTTTACAGGCGGAAGCTTCAGTCGGCCGAACGAATGTTACCCTGACCGCCCACGAAGTTGTTCTGATGAAGCGCTCACTAATAACGGGCTCGATGCGGACATACTGTCTTCCTACACCCTGGAACAGATTGTCCCAAGAGGACAAAAGTGAGTACTAAGAATGTGTAGTATACTGATTTATTAGACGTGTCTTGTTTGGGATCTGTGGCCGTCACGAAGGGTGGGTGGTTGTTTGAAAGTGTAACGTCCTTTTCCAAAACGTACGGGTGATATCAAAGATGGATCAAACCGAAAGAAAAATAAAATCTAGCACAAATATTTGATTCAAGCGGAATTCGAACTCACGGCCCTAGCATTGAAAGGCCAACGCTCTAGGTTTCAGGCTGTATATTTCGAAACGGTTGCTCCTGTGGGTACACCAGGTCCCGTATGTAACAGACGAGGTTACGGCTTTTAGTCCTGAGTTAGAGTCTAACCTCGAACTAAACTAGCTCTAGGGTTAAATTTCTGTTGTTTCTTGTTTTAAATCAAGAAGCGGACCCAGTCCAACAAGGTGCCTAAGCCTGTATAGAAGGCTTTTTTCTTCCTTTCTTTGCTTCCTTTTTATATATTATTTTGCTTTTGGGTTTCTCTCGTCCTAGTCTGGGTTAAGCCCGTAGCCGTTGGTTAAATTAACCTCGACTTTTACATACGGGCCCTGTATGCTGAAAATAGTCTATCGTGTTCAGTCACTATGATCGCAATGAGTTCTGAGGGGGTGGGGGGGGGGGGTTGGTGGAGGGGGGGGGGTTGGTGGAGGGGGGGGGGTGCGCCTCTTAAAACTGACCGTAGACCTTATAAGTTTACAGCCAGACGTGCGGACTTTTGTTTCTACAGAGTTGAATTTTCTCCCTCAATTGACTTTCAGTTTTGTCAGAGATTTGGTTGAGTGTGCCATTAGCTACCACAAGGCGCGTGAGGACACGTGTCCCAACTGGCGCGGCATCGCACTGCTTACCATTGCGGAGAAAACGGTTCCTGGCGTTCTTGGGATGTCCTTTCCCTTCACAAAGGAACAGATGGTTGATATGCTGGAGGTTAGTTTGATATATCTTTTAATCTTTTAGTTTTAACTCCACCGCCTGTATTGATGTGTATAAATATGTGCATGTGAATGTTGTGTGTGTATGCGTGAGCAAAAAGCGCATTGAGTGCTTTTCGAAGCAGAACTTCGCGCTCTACAAGTGTAATATATTATTATATATTATTTACGCTGACCACCCCCTTCCCCCAACACCAACACCAACACCAACACCACACGCCGCCACTCCCCTGGTTCTTCTGTCGGTGACCTTCATGTGACCTGGTAATACTCAGCCCTGTTCCGGGTCCGTCGCTAACTCTAGGTCTTTGCGACGACGCCCAAGTCAGGCTAACCGAGACCGAGCCGAGCTAAGTGATACCTAAGAAGGAAAAAACAAAAATACTCGGTGACAAGAAAAGTGGACAGTTGCGAACAACTTTGAGGTCTTCGTGTTGTTTCACAGTGTGCACAGCACCGGTGAAAACTGTCACATTCACCAGCACAGTACATTTTAATAATAATAATAATAATGAATATTGTATAGGCGCTTTACCCAATTTCATGAATCGGCTTAAAGCGCCGCGAACTGAACCCAACACGCACGCTCACGTGAATCACACGCATTCTTTCACACACACTGGGCGTAAACACATTCCAATCACGTGGTGCGAAGGGTCAGCTCAGCTATTTAAATTTCGGAATTTAGAATTGCATTTATTTTTTTTAATTTGGTGGGCTGAACAATTCCAAAGCAGAGGGGGAGGAAGCCGGAGTACCCGGAGAGAACCCCCGACGATCGGCCCGAATGAACGGTGCCACATACGAGAAGGAAAAATTCTTTGCCCCGAGTGGGACTCGAACCCTTGACCTCTCGCATTGGTGACAGGTCTCTTAACCACTAGACCACCGACCGCCCCGGTGGTCTTTTTTTCAAGATTATTGTCTGCATGAGTTGTCTCCCTGGCCGCAACAAGCACGCATTTTTCGTGGCAGAGTACAAAGCTGCCACGCAAAATGCATGCATGCTGCGGGTCTGTGTATTCACGCGGGACACCCCGGCTCCCCTAGGGTAAATTAGTATATTTTGAATATTTCCTTTCAGTTTGATCTCGTAATGTTAAGGGCGCGTGCCGTCCGTGTGTTGTGTTATAACATACGTCGGTTTTTGCACGTGTGTTTTTCTCTCCAGATCAGCGACTAGCAAGGTGACCCTCTTCTGGACTGGAACGAAATGGAAATGCTTCGATGTTGCTAAGCTTCCATAGAACTGGAATTGTTAACTACCGGAACGTATCTCTGTGAAACTCGCATTTATTGTGCAGAGCCGTAGCACAGCTCCTAAAGGTGCTCCGGCCAGAAAAAAATAAATAAAAAGGTACGGTCCCTGGCCATTATTTTCTCCTCAACTTCAACGGAAAACAAAAGAATTATTTGTTACTTGTTTGAACGGGGAAAGCAAGTTAAAAAATATTTTGATGAAGAGGCTTTATTTTGGAAGAACTTTTGCTTTAGAATACCTCCTGATGAAGGCGAGTTTTTTGGGTTGTTTTTTGGGTTTTTTTTTTGGCCAAAAAGTAGTCCGGCCATGGCCGGAGTGGCCGGTAGGACTGCTACGGCCCTGTTGTGGCTTTCTGATGTCTCAGATATTTTCTATTGCTGTAGTTATAGTGCTGCACTGGAGAAAAATAAAGCTGCTTTGATTTCAAGTTCCTGACATTTTTTCGTGTACATGTGCGTGCGTGCGTCAGTGCGTCTCTGTGTGTGTGTGTGTGTGTGTGTGTGTGTGTGTGTGTGTGTGTGTGTGTGTGTGTTCTGGGAGATGTAGATACGGGTGGGTGGGTGTGGGTGTTTGGGGGGTTTAACGTCCTTTTCCACCACATAGGGTGATATCAAAGACGGGGCAACGATGAAAAAGCCAGCACAAATATTTGGCCCCAGCCGGGAGATGTAGATACACACTGACACATGAAAAATAATGATCTTTAGATGACATTTAACTAAAATTGCTTGATTTGATATCAGCTTATCCCCTCTCCTCTTTCCACCTGTGTATTATACAATTGCAGGTTTTAAGCGACGATGTCCAACAACTATTGCTATTCTGTCACAGGTCCAACGATCGCAATGTCAGGACATATCATGGTCATTGTATTCCAACAAATTAGCGTCTATCCTGCTATTTACGCCATTTACTGTCTCAATTTTGGAAATAACCTAGACTTACGTCAACAGTTTGTAATGGTCATTATATTTCGACAAATTAGCGTCTATCATGCTATTTACGCCATTTGCTGTCTCAATTTCCGAAATAACCTAGGCTTACGTCAACAGTTTGTAATGGTTCAACTTTCTGTCTGAACTGGTGCTTATATCAAATTAGGACGCACACACTAGGCGATCTGCGTGTAACTGTCACGAAGGTGTGTGTGTGTGTGTGTGTGTGTGTGTGTGTGTGTAGCGCATGCGTGTTCTGAGTGACCCTCACACACAAAGCACTAGTTCGGGTAACCCATGAGTGATTGGCGAAATCACATCCTGGGTTAGGGATCCAAGCGAACAAACTTTTTGATGGCTACATCTTTTGCGTGGTGGCTAAGCACAGGAAAATGTCATGCTAATGTGAGAAAAATGGTAGCGTACCTAAGCTGTACGATGATGTTTACTAGCTCAGCTTGATTGAAGTTAGAATGGGATCCCCTATGGCGCACGGCGAACCTCACCTCGCAGTGTTAACGTTGGACATTTTCCACTGACACGCACACACTGTAGCTTGTACGGCTAAAGTGTATATTTTCATGGAGCGTTATTCAACGTCAGTTGTGTCCTATCATTATATAAACTTAATATTGGTCCAGCCATCACAGAGATATTAATGTGTTAATTATTTTCCTGTGGTTGGATCCATGACCCTCGATTACAGGAGAGGGAGATCATGACTAACAAAGCACTCACTCCGGACACACCACCACAAGGTGTATGCCATCAGGGAACTGTACCGGACACGTACACGGATTCAAACTAACACGAATGGATACCAATGCAAAATATCAATGCAAGTACAGATGGTAGCATTCACCACAAGAAATTCGTACAATTGAATACAATAATTATCTCACAAATACTGGGCCTGCTAAATAACTCAGTCTTAGAAACAACGTAGGACAAAATAGCTGACTCCTCGTTCCGGAGACGCAGTGTCTAGGCTCACAGTCGGCTCCGGGTAAACGAGAGAACAATCAACGTAGCATCAACGTAGAATCCCTAACCTCAACTTTTACACGCGGGCCCTGGGCCCGTATATGAAAGTCGACGTTAATTTAACCCACGGCTACGGGCCTAACCCCGACTAGGACAGAAAAAAACAACAACCCCAAAACAAAATTAAATTTTAAAAAAAGGAAGCGAAGAAAGGAAAAAATCCTTCTATAACGACACAGGCACCTTCCTGGAATGGGCCCCGCTTCCTGATTTAAAACAAAACACAACAGAAAATTTAATACTAGAGCTAGTTTAGTTCGAGGTTAGACTCTAACCCGGGGCTAAGAGCTCTGACCTCGACTTTTACACGCGGGCCCTGATCTTGTATTGATACGGGCGTTACCAAGTCACAGCTATTGAACGAGTGAGATACGACTAGCTAAACACAACTCATACCCGTCACGCTGTCGACCAGAAGCACGGGCTACCTCAAAACATAACTGACAAGCACTAAACACAATTCACGCGGTAGGACGGACCAGATCTCTGCAGCGTGTCCGTGACACAAACCTAACACCTGAAACCTTCGTACGTTTCGTTTCTAGGTAACGTCAAAATGTTTTTGCTTGGTTTGAAAGTTACGCTTGCTGTGTTCGTGCTGGCGTTGACTGAGGGAAAAGGTTAGTCTGTTATATATCCTCTCTCTCTCTCTCTCTCTCGTTGAGTGTATAAAAGCATGACATGTAATTTTGCCATGTACATGTCAGGCTGTTATTCTCACGCTGCCTTAATATTATCTTACTTGTAGTCTAATAGTATATAATTTTTATTTATTTATTTATTTATTTATTTTTGGGGGGGGGGCGGTCTCTTGTCTCTTGTTTTCTTTTACATTTTATAGTTTAGCAACGGCAAATTATAAACTGGCACGTGTGCTACAATTTCTACCGTAGAAAAATAAAGTTTCATTCTCTCTCTCTCTCTCTTTCTCTCTCTCTCTCTCTCTCTCTCTCTCTCTCTCTCTCTCTCTCTCTCTCTCTCTCTCTTCTATAGTAGAATAGCAAAGGCAAGTTTTAAAACTTCTACTGTTGTAAAATAAAGATTCTTGCTCTTATTTTTGTTCTTTGTTCTCTCTTTCTCTCTAAACACACACACACACACACACACACACACACACACACACACACTGTTTGCATTATTTTCTCTCGGTCGTCTTCGTTTCAGATTTACGTCACCACAGAAGTGTCGCCAATGCTGACTGTGACAACGGACAGGTCGTTTTCCGGGCATTTGCTGAGTGTGGTTTTGCATCCCTGAGTGCGGCTGGTAATCCAGATTATCTCACCTATCCAACGACACAAGAAGTAGCAGAACTCCTGAAGACATTCTGCAGGTATTGTAAACTATCGTCATACGTACCTATGGTAAAATATCGTCATACGTATACCTATGGTAAAATGTCGTCATACGACATAATACCAGACGATGCCAGGTTTATGCCTTAATTATGACGCAATGATGCCTTAACATGCTATGCTATAATTAGGCCATAGCACACCTCTCTGTGTCCCCGAGGTCGGCCGCTCTTGTTAATTTTGTCCATGAATGTTCCACGCCCGCGAAACCTAAGACACCACAATTAATCGATCCTGATCTTCGGTGCTATGAGAATTTATGGTCTGAATTACGTGAGCGGTTATTCTGAAGTTACGTTTTCCTCTTATAATGTCTTATCTGGACATATATCTTCTTTTTCTACGTTAAACCCCCAAACACCCACCCACCCACCCCTTCTTTTTCTACTAATTTTGTATATACCACGCCATATGGAGAGGATACTGTGGGGCATGGTCGAATCTTCAGTTACATAGCAGTTATGTACTTTTCTATTCATTTTTGGCACAGGGACGTATTGCCTTCGACAAAGGAATGTTTTGCCCAGAATATCAGCGCCTGTAACTCGGAGTATATCCAACAGCTTGTTGACGGTACTGGCTTTCACTGTGAACCTGGTGGGACGGAACCAAACAGCGTCCTCATGTTGCGTGAGTCAATGTCAAGAGATGTATACGTTCTTCACACAGCGGTAGTGTAGGTTCACCCACTAAACTCCCTTTCCCGACTTTTCTTTCTTTTTTATTATATTTCCTTTCCAAATCAGTATGACATCTCCAGGTCCATTTTGGGGGGGGAGCCGGGGTGGTCGAATGGTAGAGTGTTGGACTTCTAATGCTCGGGTCGTGAGTTCGATCCCCGCTGGGGCCAAATATTTGTGCTGGCTTTTTCATCGTTGCCCCGTCTTTGATATCACCCTATGTGGTGGAAAAGGACGTTAAACCCCCAAACACCCACCCACCCACCCATGTTTGGGGATTCCGTGGCAATAATTATGGGCATAGCGA
Organism: Batillaria attramentaria; assembly: GCA_018292915.2. Classification (NCBI taxonomy): domain Eukaryota; kingdom Metazoa; phylum Mollusca; class Gastropoda; family Batillariidae; genus Batillaria; species Batillaria attramentaria. The sequence continues at coordinate 861,357 of JACVVK020000190.1, read as the reverse complement.
TATGAGTTCCTGGCGAGTGATTATAAGAAATAGAAGAAAGAGGAGGGTGGGGTAGGTGTTCGGGAGTTTAACGTCCTTTTCCTTCACCTAATGGTGATTCAGAGACGGGGCAACGAGATGCAGGGCAGCCAGGATTCGAACTCACGACCCGATCATTCAGAGTCCAACGCTGTACCAGTCTGGGAAGAAAAAGGAGACTGATAATAACAATAAGTTTGCTGTTGAATAACACGGGTTTTTTTTTACTGCTACTATTACTACTGCTACTATTACTACTGCTACTATTACTACTCCTACTATTACTACTGCTACTATTACTACTCCTACTATTACTACTCCTACTATTACTACTGCTACTATTACTACTACCAGTACTTCCTCTGGGGAGCCGGGATGGCCGAATGGTAGAGCGTTGGACTTCTAATGCTCGGGTCGTGAGTTCGTATCCGGGCTGGGGCCAAATATTTGTGCTGGCTTTTTCATCGTTGCCCCGTCTTTGATATCACCCGTATGTGGTGGAAAAGGACGTTAAACCCCCAAACACCCTCTTCTTCTTCTACTGCTACAAACTAATGATGATGATGATGATGATGATGATGATAACAACGTACTTATGCTACACTTAATCTCTCTATACTCAGTTCCCCGTTTGGAGCCCTCACATTCTCAACGCCTCACTGCTCGCCAACTTTCTATTTTTATTCTCAGTCATGACATCTGAAAAAAAACAACTCTCAGCTTGAGAGAGTTCATTGAATTGTGAAGTTTCTTATTCTCGTCACAGTGGTGGGCATTTTGGTAGAGGACATAGAGCGTTCTTCAAGGCACCAGTGGACCGTGAAAATACCCTCTGGAAACTACACTCTCCCGGACAAGCCGTGCTTCCAACACATCCCAGAAACGTGTTATATCGAGGCAGAGACTGAAAACGATGTCTTTGCTTCATATACTGTGGAACAACTCGTCCAAGTAGCAAAGAAGTGAGAAATTATAACGAGTATATATGTGTGTGTGTGTGTGTGTGTCTGTGTGTGTGTGTGTCTGTGTGTGTGTGTGTGTGTGTGTGTGTTCTTCCTTTTACAATCTAATTTTATTTTATGTTTTAAAATCTATTTTATTTTATGTTTAAGCGGATAGATTTATTAATTATTTGTGGGATGCAGCCGGTAGATATCATCGTCATTATTATTAAAGGCAGACTGAAAAATGAAATATAAGGTAGTGCTTCCCCCGGCACTAGACCACCTTGGCCGTGTCTAGAAACCAATCTGTGAGGAGATCAAACGGTGGTGGTGGTGGTGGTGGTGGTGGTGGTGGTGGTGGTGGTTTAAACATTTTTATTCATTGAAGCCGGATCACCGTCAAGCAGTAAACAGTACTACATTGAAACAGAGCACGACAAGTAAAAACTTATAAAAATTATAGTGGTGGTGGTGTTATTGTTCTTCTTTTACTTCCCCTTCTCTCATGATTAATAGTCCTGTTTTCGCAGTACAAACGACTCACAGCGCCAAACCGCGCGCGCGCGCACACACACACACACGCACGCACACGCACGCACACGCACACGCACGCACACGCACACGCACACGCACACACGCACGCACACGCACACCAGGTATTGTACGTTTTAATGTATTGTTAGTTTTAATGCGTGTTTTTTTTGTTTTTTTTTTTTTATTTCTTCCAAACTGACATTCAGTTTCGTCAGAGATATGGTAGAATGCACCATTGAGTGGAACAAGTCATGGGCGAACACTTGTGTGTACTGGCGCGGTGCCGCACTGGTTGCTCTGGTAAAGTACTTGCTGCCAGCTATCCCAGGGGTCCCGTTTCTCTTCACACAAGCAGAGATGTTTGAGCTGCTGGAGGTCGGTATACACAACACTTAACACCTTGTTTGCTGTTATGCGGATCCCCATACGAACTTAGGACGGTGTAACAAATAAAAGCGGCATAAAAAGGACAGAAACCACTTCACTTTCACGAAGGACGGCACGGGTCAACGTTTCGGCTTTCGCCTTCCTCAGGACACAAACAAATGGGACATAACTTGAAAAAACTCAAGGTAATTTATTTGTGTCCTGAGGAAGGAGAAAGTCGAAACGTTGACCCGTGTCGTCCTTTGTGAAAGTTGTGTGGTTTCTGTCCTTTTTATGTCGCTTTTATTTGTTTAACTTGTAACCACTTCCCAGTCATTACCGTGTTCTTTTCTTAGGATGGTGTTTTAGGGTTTAACGTTGTTAGTTTTGTCGTTCTTGTTTTCTGCACCACGTATGGCTGATATCAAAAACACGGGGCTACCAGGGAAAAGTCGGCACTAATAGTTGTCTCTAAGTCGGGAGTCATAATCACCACACGAGCATTGAGAGTCCAGGGCCCGTATGTAAAAGTCGAGGTTAATTTAACCCACGGCTACGGGCCGAACCCAGACAAGGACACATGACCCTCGATTACAGGAGAGGGACATCATGACTAGACACATTGTAGCTTCAGACGGCTGAGTTGTCCTCGCTCCCCCGCCACCAAACGCTATAGTGTCGCATTGGGAGCTCTACCAATATCTAAGACTACTTCGAGCAAACGGCAGTCTTGTACGGAATCTCATTTAAGCTTCACATATTTTTAATATATATTTACATCGTGTTTTATCGCCTGCCTTTTATTTTTAATGACCTGGCAGAGAAAGACTTAGCTGAGCCGCGAAACAGTCTTTTGTTGCTTGCGCGGCGTAAAGCCCTAAATAACTAACTCACTCACTCGAGCAAACGGGCGCTGTCATAAGGCCGGCTTTCCAAAACAGAATTATTGGAAAATCTATTAATGGTAGCAATGGCGTTTTAAAATGGCCTCTTTCGAAAACCATGCACAATTGACCATGGTGAAACTTTTATGCGTGACTGTTTTTTTTTTTGTTTTTTTTTTTTGTTGTTGTTGTTGTTTTTCTTTTTCTTTTCAGATTGATGATTATGGCGACGAACTTCTTAAGGAAATCACTGGTCGTTGAACACCGAGATCACAAGATTCCTTTGTACTGCCACAAGGACGAACCTGTTCTGAGACTCTCATGGTGATGAAACCGCACGAAAGGGGGACAAAGCACGATTTGGGACATACGGAGTTATCGGTACTACTGTTAATTGCAGGGGAAAAAAATAAAAATTGTGTTCGGTAGGGAAGTTATATTTGTAGCATTGTGTACGCCCGTGATATTCTTGTTGAAAACTTGCTGTCGAAAAGCGGCCATTTTGAGAAAATGGCCGGTAAAATGTGAGATGGAAAGCACGCTGGTACTGACTGGTTGTATTAGGTGTGCTCATCTTTGGCCTGTTTATATGCTACTTTCAGTTTTGAAACGTTCACTGAAGTTGTATTAGATGTTCGGGGACCCGAAAATTAAAAAAAATAAAATCAAAGTCGCTACAATTGATGTTTCAATTTTCTCAATTGCTCTAGTCTGTTCTGGCTGTAGTATATTATGCTTCTGATGTATACTCTTAATTCTTGCGAGAAAAATAGAACAGCTCCCATCTGGTATAATTCATTAGATTTCTTGCAATAAAATTCCATTCGTGTGAAGAGTTTTTCGCTCATTAAAATCATGACATTGTGTCAGAATTCAACTCTCTGCATAGAAGATACGTTGTGGAATTTTTTTTTTCTCTCTATTTTTGTTTGTTTTGTTTGCCTGCTTCGTGGGTGTGGTGTGGTGTTGGTGTTGGTGTTTTTGTTTTGTTTTGTTTTGTTTTCGTGTTGGTTGGTTTGGTTGGTTTGTTTGGTTTGTTTCGGGGGGAATGGGGACGGAGTTGCAGAATGAGAGTGAGTGACGGGGGGGGGGGGGGGGGGTATGGGGAAAGGAAGGTGTGAACTAATGTAGCGAGATTTGTGATGCACCGGCTTCGAAATGTCTATGAAGAATTAGGAATTAGGCAAAAGCACTGTATTTTGCCCATCTCTGAATCTCCCGGTAATTCCATGCACTGTAGGAGGGCCACTAACGGTGATATGTGGGAAGCAGTGATCGTTCCAAAATTGCCAAAATGCCGTCAAAATCCACTTCCATTGCTATCAAATAATTCTCTCTCCCCTATCGACTCTCACATTATTCCAAGTTGTTAAAAGACACACGCGGGGATGATAGCAGGGAACAATTTGTCAACCACATCGTCAACTTGGTATTTTGGATGAGCGGTTTTGGTCATCATTGTCATCTGAGGTCAAAACCGACATTTATGATGAACCCAGGGCCGCTGTTAAAGATCTAAGCTCCCAACAAAAAGCTGTCCGAAGTGCGAAAAAAGTTTACAGAGTCGACCGTGCAAGCACAGTCAACTCCGTCACAGTTGCAGATTTCACACAGTGTCCAGAAACACCGACAAAACCGTGCCGAAAAACTGCACCACTTCCTGTCGGGCTCCGTCCACGCTACTGTGCACATTCCCGTGCAACCTGGCTCATTATGTGACCACGCCGCGGACACGTCAGTTTAGGCGACTGAGCTGATATAGCACAAGCTATGCTACTACCGGTAGGTACACGTATTGGAAAGCAATTTTGTTTCTTGCGTAAACATTTCAGTTGGAGCTTGCAGGACGAAAAGTACAACAGCAATTCGGAGATGATGTTGCCGATAAAACGCGCAGTGTTCATCCGTCCGTGCAGTGGTCATCACAGCAGCCGTGACCGAGTCAGTACTGTCCGCAGTGACCCCCCATACAAGTTGTGTCACTTTTGAATTTGGTCAGTGTCGCTCGTATGCCGTGTCAGCATGGCGCAACAAATGTTGACGGTAAGTTTTTTTTGGGAAATTTAACGAGATGTGTGAGAAATGAAGAGCACCCGGGCACTCGGATTTGCCAAGCACGTTTTATCGGCAACATCTCCAACTTGCGGTTTTACTTTTGGTCCTGCAAGCTCGAGCTGAAATGTTTACGCAAGAAAGAAAATTGCTTTCAAATAGATGTACTTACCGGTCGTAGCATTGCTTGTGCCATGTCCGACATCGCTCAGTCTAAAGTGACGTATCCGCGGCGTGGTCACATAATGAGCCGGGTTGCACGTGGATGTGCACAGTAGCGTGAACGGAGCCCGACAGGAAGTGGGGGCAGTTTTTCGGCACGGTTTTGTCGCTGTTTGGACACTGTGTGAACTCTGCAACTGTGCTTGCACGGTCGACTCTGTATTTTTCACACGTCGGAAAGCTTTTTGTTGGGAGCTTAGATCTTTAAGTGTGTCATTACTGTAAGTGAAATAATGTCAGCTGTATAGAAGGAGGGGCAGATTTGTCCGAACTACTGTATGTGTGCTGGAGTGTGCACAAACAAGTAGAGATCCATTCGCTGCACACTGCATCTACAGAAAAACTCTGCTTTCGAACGTGTGTGTGTAGTGTCAAAATGCTTGACGGGAAGGTTGTCCTCGCTCTGGTCTTCATAGCATTCACCAAGGGAAAAGGTTAGTCTGTGTGTGCGCGCGCGCGCGCGAGCGCGCGCGCGCGCGTGTGTGTGTGTGTGTGTGTGTGTGTGTGTGTGTGTGTGTGTGTGTGTGTGTGTGTGTGTGTGTGTGTGTGCTGTTACTTAATATGCGCCATGGTACACCTGATTGTGTTATGCTTTATGCTCTACAGGTCTTTGTGTGTAATTACAAGAAAAGATCGTCCCGTTGGTGTGTGTGTGCGTGTGTGTGTGTGTGTGTGTGTGTGTGTGCGTGTGTGTGTGTGTGTGTGTGTGTGTGTGTGTGTGTGTGTGTGTGTGTGTGTGTGTGTGTGTGTGCGCGCGCGTGAGAGAGAGAGAGAGTGAGAGAGAGAGAGAGAGAGAGTCAATTAGGAAGTTTTGGTTTTGAAACTCGTTTCCATAATTTTGAGGGGTTTCATTTCCTCTTCTTGACTGGGTTCGTTTCAGATTTACACCGGTACAGAAGCTTGACCGGTGCGGAATGTTCCAATGGAAACGCCGTGTTCCAGGTTTTTGCGGACTGCGAGTTTGACAGCAAGATGAAATCTCGAGACGAAATATTTATTTACCCTGAATCGAAACAAGCTTTTGAACAACTTTTAAGAACATTCTGCGCGTAAGACTTATTTTGCTACTGTACTAAACTAGTTCATACGAGACGAGCTATACCTTACTCTACGTGTGTGTGAATGCGTTTTAACCTGATGGACGATTTTCTCTATGGTTTTGTTTCTTGTAGTTTAGTGCATAATACCTTTTATATTTTGCTCCCTTTTTTCCCTTAGTAGATAGTCTCTGTAGTATTAGCAACGGCAAGTTTGCAAACTGGCGAATTTCTGTCAAAACTTTTACCGTTGATAAATAAAGTTTCATCATCATCATCATCATCATCATCATCATCTATTAGAAAACAAATGCCAAAATGCCGTCAAAATCCACTTGCATTGCTATCAAATAATGGCATGATGTTTATTCAGTTTTTAGTTCTTTAGGGTTTTTTTTTCTCGTTTGGTTTGGTTCAGTTTCACGTTTTTCTTTGTGGCCACTGTAACAGTGTGTAGGTCATTAGATGTTTGACCTTTTAAATCCAGTATCAAGTAATGTATGGATTATTCATCTGAAGAAGTCACGTACATGCTTTAATCGTAAGGTCACTTTCTATTGTGTTTAGATACGATTTCTCAGACTTCCGAATTCATTCATAGGCGCCTATCGTTTGTGCTGTGAGAAGGTTTTGTTTTCCCCTAAAGTATCGTTTCATCTTATGTGTCCTAACTATTCTTTTATCATTATCATCCCGAAGGGACGTGTTGCCTTCCGCAAAGGAATGTTTCGCCCAGAATATCAGCGCCTGTAACTCGGAGTATCTCCAACAGCTTGTTGACAGTACTGGCTTTCACTGTCAACCTGGTGGGACGGAACCAAACAGCGTCCTCATGTACCGTGAGTCATTGTCGACCACTTTCATGTACGAGTACTTCAAGTCCAATGCCACAACTTGCTGTAGGGAAACAGCTAAGCCATTCGTTGTTGTTGTAGACATTTCCTTTGTCTCGATACCAAACGCCTTCTGTACGCAATTGTCAAGATTTGTTGCTCTCTCTCTCTCTCTGGAACACCAGTTTCTACAATGTGCCCTATTATTTATCATACCAACGTCTACATAATTTTTTATTTTGGATTTTCTGACAGAACTACAACACACGTTTCGTACTAATGATATGAGCTGAACCTACTTATAATATTGAAAGCACATTGAAAGTACTCTCATTGTCGTTACAGTGCTGGACAGACTGGGGAGCATTACTGTGCCCTACGGAGAATGTTCCTACCACATCCCAGAAAACTGTTACGACGATGCCGCCCTTGAGAGCGACATCGATGCCGACACTCTACCTTCCTACACATTGGAACAACTCGCCGCAAGAGCGCAAAAGTGAGACCTAACTTGCAGTAGGCGTAGTCGTAGTCGCAGTAGTAGTCGTAGTAATAGTAGTAGTAAAAATAATATAATTATAATAATTCTTATATGCGCGAAATCCCCACCATTGTGGGTTCTCAGCGCTTTACACAGTGACATTAAAATACATATAAATTATGAGGTCCAAACATATAACTGTAGTATATATACACAAATAAAATATAAATATACATAAATACGATATGTGTATGAGGAACACATAGAGCGGCAACCAGTACACACACACACACACACACACACACACACACACACACACACACACACACACACACACACACACACACACACACACACACACGCACGCACGCACGCACGCACACGCGCGCGCGACGGGAATCCAAATTTGAACAAGCGTTTTGTTGGTGTTTGTTTGTTGGTTTGTTGGCGGTGGAGCCTCTTTTTAATGTTGTTGCTTTGCTGATGTTTAGTTTGAAAACTCTCTTTCTCCGCCTTCTTCTCTCTTCATTAGATTAATTAGCGTACACAGCATCCCGCAAGGCCCATCGCTCATTTTCTTTTTCAATTGACTTTCAGTTTCGTCAGATCTTTGGTCGAGTGCGCCATTGGCTGGCACAAGTCACGTGCCGACACGTGTCCCAACTGGCGCAGTACTGCACTGGTTTCCATGGCGCCGAACGCGCTACCCAGTTTCCTAGGCGTGCAGTTTCCCTTTACACAGGAACAGATGGCTGAACTGCTGGAGGTTAGTATCTCGGGCAGCTAGTTGTCTCCCGTGCATATTTCCCGTGCATATGTGCGATATGAACATTCACGTGATCTTGTACGAACGCGTCGTTCACTTACGTATGGTTGTTTTAGCAACTTTCACCTTGTTTTCATTTCACGTTGTTTTGTTTGTTTTTTGTTGGTTTTTTGTGTTGTTTTTTGTTCGTTTGGTTGTGCATTTTTGTTTGGGGTTTTTTTTTTTGGGGTGGTTTTCTTTTTTTTTCAGGGGTTTTTTGGTGGGTTTTTTTGTTTTGTTGTTGTTTTGGTTTTGGGTTGGTTGTTGTTGTTGTTGTTGTTGTTGTTGTTTGGGGGAGGGGGGATTCCTTTGCTTTGTTTTTCTTATTTTGAATGTGATTACCCTGTGCTGATTTTATAGCTGGCTAAACTGCATGTTCGTGTTCTCTGTACTGGCTGCCAGTGGCAATTTCATGATGTATGCTTCGAAGAAATATTGAAATAAAAATAAAGAAAGAAAGAAGATGTGTCACATTGGCAGTTTCCATGTTTGATGCAGCCATTGACGTAAGTTTGTTTGTCCGGACCGGCCCCCGTAGTGTAGTGGTTAGCACTGACTTCGGATCATGGACCGGGAGACCAGGGTTCGAATCCCAGCCGAGGCAAGCGGGATTTTTCCTACCTAGGTCGGCTCCTACCCAGAGTGGGTGTGCTATGGGCCCAATGGGGAGGCTGTTGCTACACAGCCGAGTTTCACCCCCTTCACGGGTGCGACTTTTGGGGTGCTTCCCTTGGTATGACACGTCTTATGATGATTACACGGCCGGCACCGCAAGTGCCGTAGTTCCCGGGCCTGCTTAATGCCGGGATATTTATGACAGGAAGCGTGGAATGCGGCCCTGTCCCGCAGTACCAAACCACATGGACCTTCATAGCATCATCTTACTATCATCCTCATCTCCATCATCATGCACAATAAAAATAAAAATTGTCCCAGCTTCCGAGTCCTCCGTGGGTTCCACCCATGACCTGGGAGGAACACCACTGGAGCTGGCAAAGAGTTGGGGGCAGAAAAAAAAAGTTTGTTTGTCCGGCCTTTTAGGGGGAATCGATTTATTTTTTGGAAGACTTAATTATAGCCTACAGCTGTCAAAATTCATGATTTTCATACCACCATCTGTGAAAGGGCAGGCCTTAGAGTCCGCTTTTTGTCTCTCTGTCAGACATGAAATCACGTGTTCATAAAAGTGCTTCTGTTTTTACTAAAGTACAGTTTCATCTGATGTGTCTTAATTATTCTTTTATCTAGGTTTTTGTTTTTTTGTGGTTTTTTGTTGTTGTTGTTGTGTGTGGGTTTTTTTGTTGTTGTTGTTGTTGTTGGTTTGTTTGTTTTTTGTTTTGTTTTTTTTTTGGGGGGGGGGAGGGTTGGGCGTGGAGGCGGAAGAGTTGCAGAATGAGGAGAGTGAGCGGCATGGGGGTGTGGGGGAAAGGAAGTTGTGTACTAATGTTGCGAGACTTGTGATGCACCGGTTTCAAAATGTCTAGGAAGAATTAAGCGGAAACACTGTAATTTGCCCAGCTCTGAATCTGAGCGTAAACCCATGGACCGTGGGAGGACCGCTTAGAGTCATACGTGGGAAGCAGTGATCGTTCCAAAATTGCCAAAATGCCGTCATCCACTTACACTGCTGTTAAATAATCCCCTTTCCCCTACCGACTCTCACATAATTCCGAGTTGTTAACAGACACACGCGGGGATGATAGCAGGGGCCAATACCGCGGTTGCCGGTCACGCAGAGTCGGGTGCTCTCCATCGCCGGAGACGCAAACGGTCCCCCATGATGTGGGCTATGCATGCGATGGCGAGCAACGTGAGCGTTTCGACCGGCAAAGATGTTCGCGATAAAATTAAATCAATGAAAGTTCCTGAACTGAAAAAATATCTGAAAGACAGGGGCGTGCGTTTTACTGGCTACACAAAAGCGCAGCTTATCACTTTAGCCCTTGAAGCAGATCGGCAGTCGCTTCAACCGAGACACTCGGTCTTGCCACGCGGAGAAGTTCTGTCTTCGAATCGCTTTTATCCACAAATTTCTGAGTCTCGGCTCTGAAACTTTTGAAGGAAAGGGCTCAAACTGAACGATCTCACCATTAGATAAGACCATCTCTGGGAATTTCTCCAGCTTATCTGATTTTCTCGAGCCATTTTGGCAGCCGATCGCAACGCCGCAGTGGTAGTGCGGCATCGTGTGTGACTCGAGCAGCCCACATGCCGAGTCTATCAAGCCCAGTCTCGGTCCAAAACCGCGCACGTTCACGCATGTTCACGCGCTATAACGAGAATCGGCAACCGCAGTATTTGTCCACCACATCGTCAGCTTGGTATTTGGATGAGCGGTTTTGGTCATTATTGTAATCTGAGGTCAAAACTGACATGTATGATGACCCCAGGGTCGCTGTTAAGTGTGTCATTACTGTATATAATGTCAACTGTATAGAACGAGGGGCCGATTTGTCCGAACTACTGTATGTGTGCTGGGGTCGCACAAGCAAGTACAGACTTATTCGCCGCAAACTGCATCTACAGAAAATCTCAGCCTTCGAGCATTCTCAGCCTTTGTGTGTACTGTCAAAATGCTTGCCGCGAGGTTTGTCTTTGCTCTAGTCTTCATAGCATTCACCAACGGAAAAGGTTAGTGTGTGTGTGTGTGTGTGTGTGTGTGTGTGTGTGTGTGTGTGTGTGTGTGTGTGTGTGTGTGTGTGTGTGAGAGAGAGAGAGAGAGAGAGAGAGCGCGAGAGAGAGAGAGAGTGTGTGTGTGAGTGACTGTGTGTGTGTGTGTGTGTGTGTGTGTGTGTGTGTGTGTGTGTGTGTGTGTGAGAGAGAGAGAGAGAGAGAGAGAGAGAGAAATTAGGAAGTTTTGGTTTTGAAACTGGTTTCCATTATTTTGAGGGGTTTCATTTTCTCTTCTTGACTGGGTTCGTTTCAGATTTACGCCGGTACAGAAGCTTGACCGGTTTGGAATGTTACAACGGAAAGGCCGTGTTCCAGCTTTATACGCACTGCGAGATTGGCAGCAAGATAAAATCTGCAGACGAAATGTTTGTCTACCCTGAATCGAAACAAGCTTTTGAACAACTGATAAGAACATTCTGCGCGTAAGACTTATTTTGCTACTGTACTAAGCCAGTTCATACCTTACCATATAAGAAAACATGACATGATGTTTATTCATGGCATGAATTTTTTTTTTTTTTTTTTTTTGGGGGGGGGGGTGGTGGTGGTGTTGTTGTTGTTTTGTTTGGTGTTTGGTTTAGTTTCACGTTTTTCTTTGTGGCCAGTGTAACAGTGTGTATGTCAATAGATGTATGACTATTTTTCTAATATAAGCACAGTTTAAGCACCTTTCAAAATCCAGTATCAAGTAATGTATGCATTATCCATCTGAAGAAGTCACGTACATGCTTCAGTCGTAAGGCCACTTTCTGTTATGTTTAGATTAAGATTTCTCAGACTGCCGAGTTCATTCATAGGCACCTATCGTTTGTGCTGTGAGAAGTTTGTTTGTTTGTTTTTCTTTCTAAAGTACCGTTTCTTATGTGTCCTAATTATTCTTTTAAAATTATCATCCCAAAGGGACGTGTTGCCTTCCGCAAAGGAATGTTTCGCCCAGAATACCAGCGCCTGTAACTCGGAGTATCTCCAACAGCTTGTTGACAGTACTGGCATTCAGTGTCAACCTGGTGGGACGGAACCAAACAGCGTCCTCATGTACGGTGAGTCATTGTCGACCACTGTCATGTACTTCAAGTTTAATGCTTCAACAACTTGCTGAAGGGAAAGAGCTAAGCCATTCGTTGTTGTTGTTGTTGTTGTTGTTGTTGTGGTTGTTGTTGTTGTGCAGCAGTTTCGTAATACGGGGTTCTGTCCTGTCTGGCTGCCCCCTTCTCTGCTTTGGAAATGTTCAGCTCACAGAATTTCAAAAGAAATGCAATTCTCAAATTCCGAAATCTAACTAGCTGACCACTAGCACCACGCGACTGTATTGCGTTTTTGTCCGGGATGTGGGAGAATGTGTGTGGTTCATGTGAGCATGCGCTTTGTGTTCAGCCCGCGCCGTTTTGAGCCAAGCCATCGGTGAAAGGGATTACATAATGCACATTAGAAGTAGCAGTAGTAGAAGCAGTAGTAGAAGCAGTAGTAGTTTACACTGTGCCGTAAGTGCTACACTGCTCTCGGCAAGCGTTTCCCTTGCCTCTATACCAAACGCGTTCCAAACACAGTTGTCAAGATATCTTGCCTTCTCTGAAACTCCAATTTCTACATTGTGGACATTTCCTTTGCCTCTAAACCAAACGCCTTCCGAACACAATTCTCAAGATATCTTACCTTCTCTGAAACTCCAATTTCTACATTGTGGACATTTCCTTTGCCTCTATACCAAACGCCTTCCGAACACAATTCTCAAGATATCTTACTTTCTTTGAAACTCCAATGTCTACATTGTGGACATTTCCTTTGCCTCGATACCAAACGCCTTCCAAGCACAGTTGTCAAGATATCTTGCCTTCTCTGAAACTCCAGTGTCTACATTGTGAAGGGGGAGCCGGGGTGACCGAATGGTAGAGCGTTGGACTTTCAATGCTCGGGTTGTGAGTTCGAACCCCGGCTGGGGCCAAATATTGTGCTGGCTTTTTCATCGTTGCCCCGTCTTTGATATATCACCTGTATGTGGTGGGAAAGGACGTTAAATTCCCAAACACCCACCCACCCACCCCTACATTGTAGACATTTCCTTTGCCTCGATACCACACGCCTTCTGTACGCAATTGTCAAGATTTTTTGCTCTCTCTGAAACACCAGTTTCTACAATGTGCCCTGTTACTTATCATACCAACGTCTACATAATTTTTAATTTGGATTTTCTGACAGAACTACAACACACGTTTCGTACTAATGATATGAGCTGAACCTACTTATAATATTGAAAGCACATTGAAAGTACTCTCATTGTCGTTACAGTGCTGGACAGACTGGAGAGCATTACTGTGCCCCCCCCCCCCCCCCCCCCCGGAGAATGTTCCCACTACCCTTGCTGTGTGAATTATATGAACCTGTAAAGTACTCTCTTTGTCGTTACAGTGCTGGACAGACTGGAGAGCATTACTGTGCCCTCCGAAGAATGTTCTCACCGCATCCCACAATACTGTTACGATGATGCCTCCGCTGAGAGCGGTATGTATGCCGAAACACTATCTTCCTACACAGCGGAACAAGTCGCCCCAAGAGCGCAAAAGTGAGAGTTGACTTGCAGTAGTAGTAGTAGTAATAGTAATAGTAGTAGTAGTAGTAGTAGTAGTAGTAGTAGTAGTAGTAGTAATATAATAATAATAATTCTTATATAGCGCGAGATCCACCACAATAATTATTGTGGGTTTTCAGCGCTTTACACAGTGACATTAAGATGTACATATAAATTATGAGGTTCAAACATGTAATTATAGTATATATATATACACAAATATGATATAAATATACATAAATATGATACATGTATGAGGAACGCAGAGAGCGGCAACCAGCACACACACACACACACACACACACACACACACACACACACACACACACACACACACACACACACACACACACACACACACAAAATATCATAAATGTATGGGGCAACCAGCACACACGTAGGCGACGTACGTGGAACAGGTAAGTTTTTAACAGGGATTTAA